>JAUTBS010411069.1:0-16783 GCA_032361285.1 Aequorea victoria | reverse complement strand
CTAAATGGTAGTACATTCATAACAATAAAATCAAAACAATAACTAAATAAAAAAAAAATATTTTTTAAAAATAAAATAAAATAAAATTTGGAACGTATTCAAAGCGTATCCCATCTATATCCCCGTATCCCCGCGTATCCAAAATAAAAAAAATAAAAAATAATTTTTGAATGCTTCTCAGCCGTATACGATACGTATTCCCGTGTATCGGGCGTGTATCGGTATCCGATATGTATCTGATACGTGCACGGGACTATTTCTGAGTATCCGTGCTTCATAGATTCTTAGACTAGTTCAGAGATGGCTTAGAGGGTTGGATAGTTGGATTAGGTTGTGGAGTCCACGCTTAATTTACTAAAATAGAAAAATATTTGGAGAGTGCTTTTATGGAGTCAGATAGAGAGTGAAATTTGATCTCACGCACCCATGATAGCTAAGAAAGGCACTAGTTTTAAGTTGAACAAGCTTTGGTCTGGCTATAACGAGCTGAGATAGTTGAAAATGTCTATGTGAACTGAAGCAAAGGAGCTTACTCCTAGAGAACGTAGTGCCCGAGCCAAAGGGATGCAAGTCGTCCTTTGATAGAGCGCTTATCGCATGACACTTTGGCATCAACTTACTAATTCTAATTAGCTTCCAAGACAGCTTCTAAGCCCCCACGTAGGCTTAGAAGTTAAGTTTTCTACTTATAGAAAGGAGTGGCAAAGATGATGACCTTAAGTCATAGCAACAACAAGAACACAGTTCTCAAACAAGGGGAGCTGAATCAATATTTGAAAGAGCAAATGGAGAATGCTACATCTTTGGCAAGAAAGCTCACTATGTCGGAGATTGCCGGCTAAGGAAAAAGGTAATGAAAGGTAACTTGGTGACATCAAACAATCACAAAGATGATAGTGAGAAGAATAGGACTTCCAAAGCATCTTGTGCAATGTTTGAGCCCGAATAAGCAAATTTTCAAAATAAGAGATAGACACCGATGAAGAGTTGGTTTTCGATACATCTTATCCTATGTTTGAGATTGACGAAGACAATTGGTCAGAAGAACGGGACACTCTAGTAACATCCCGGTGTTGAAGAATATAGGAGCAGACTAAGAATAAGAGATAGATTTTGATGTGGAAATGCAAAAGTTGATTGCGATTAATTGATTGGATTTCAAAACAGAGTCTCAGCTTGAAGAAATCGGTGTCTTGATAGATGACAAAGGGTGATTTGATGATATGACTAGAGTTGATGAGAAGTTATTTAGCATGATCGAGAATGAAGGTGGTCGAGAAGAAGTGAACTTTGTTAGATTTTTGGACCCAAAAGACCAGCACCCAGAGAAGTTGTGGGATATAAGACTAGGAGAGAAAATATCTCATAGTTCGAAAGTTACTATAAAGAAATATCCGCACACAGAATGGAAGAAGTTACTTCAAGGCTATGAAGCATGGGTACAGGTACGTTAGTACGATGAAACCTAAAAAAATAGGGTATGAGTACGGGTGTGGTACGGTGATAAATTTATTTATTTATTGTATTTTCTATCATCTCATTATATATATATATATATATATATATGTGTGTGTGTGTGTGTGTGTGTGTGTGTGTGTGCAAAATACAAAATTACTTTTAAGCTTATAAGAGAAAAGAGAATATATGCTAGATCATACAAAAATATTAGCATTGTTATCCCAACGCTATCTTCGACGATTGCTGATTTGGACTACAAATGGTGATACTTACTGGCTGGATGACGATTGCTATGGTAGTCATATTGATTGGAAGTTGCTTTCAGCAATCGTGAACCCTAAGAGAGTATCTGAATATGTGTTTTCTTATACAAATTTAGGTTTTTAAGATTTTTGTTAAATTAAAGAATCTCATTATGCCTTTTAATACTCAAATGTCTTTATATCAAAAGAGATAACATATTATTTACTTTGGTACTCTTTTAGTTTTTAAAATCTTCGTATAAGTCCTAACGTACTCATTCACATACCCTAAATGTACCAATGCCGTAGCTAACAATTGAAAAAGTACCCGATACTTTTTTAGCGTACCTGGCTCATATTTTTTCGTACCGACAATGTACCCTTACCGATATGCACCAGTACGCGTGCTGCAATATTTTTGAAGTACCCATGCTTCATAGCTTTAAGGAGATATAGAAGAGTCGGTCCTGAGGGAGAGCGTTGAGAAAGTCATTACCGACTTTCCGAAACCCGCTAGAGAACTCTTTTCTTTACAATTCTCTCCCCCTCTCTCCATAATGTTCTCTCTCTTTAGAATTATCATTTATTGCTTGAAGTTGTGCTTAGCAAGGTAGTGTTCTAGAAGCTATACTTGCCGCCATTATGGAAGCTTCTCGGCTGTCCAGAGCTGACTTCTTAAGTTGGTGGACATATGCTATATATAGGAGATGGGTTTCCTTGTGTATGTAACCTTTGAAAAATAGAAAGTGTGTGCGTGATGAGAGTGTTCAGGCAGTGTGTGTGCAAGTGAAAAAGAGTTCAAGTGCTGTGTGTGTCTCAGTCCTAGGGTGAGTGCGGGGTGCACTGTGAGGTACCAAGTGGGTTTACTTTGTCTGTACTTGTGTGTACCATGGTTGTGTAAAAGTGTCCTTGTGTTAGTAAAATTCCTTTGTATATTTTTGGGCTCATCCACGTGTTGGACTCAACAACACACTCCATACTCTAAGCTAGGTGGTGACTCCAAATTTTTGAAAAATAATAAGCCTGAGTTCCTATATCCACTGCATTAAAACTTTGATTTCTTAAGATCTGTTTTCGCTTTTCCTAAATAAACCCCGAGCAAGCGACACAAAAATCTAGGCGTGACAAAAGCATATCGCTAAAATCATTTTTATAGTTTATGCTGAAATTTACAATTCTTTTACGATTCCATTCACGATTCACACAACTAGGATTTCAATTCACGATACGATTCTTGATATAATAACTATGTATTTTATCACATATCCTAACAAATAAATTTATTGTTTTGCATGAATAGTATTAGATAGGAATGGGGACTGGAGAAGGAACTAGGCTTTCTTTTTTGTCATTTCGTAATGAGAGATGTTAAATGTATCTAATTTTTTTCTTGACTGGTTGATGGATCTCTTTTTTCTTTCTTTACAGCAAAATTCAATTCTGATTCAAATTTGAGGCGGGTAATATTTTTGTGGGATATTTGATAGAAATTTCTTTATCTTGCTAAGGATATGTGTTTGTTTTTTTGTTTGGTTTCTATGTATTGTGTTTAGGTTGTATTGGTGTATTTTCTTTTCTCCACCTTGGTTCTGTTGATATTCTTATTTAATAAGAAAATATGTTTATTTGTCTGATATTTTGGGACATTTATTCCTCATTATCTATAGTCTTGCAGTTACTTGGTTGTTCTTTGGAAACTTTAACCATGTTAGGCTTTCTCTTCCTCTGTTGGCAGCCTGTCATTGTCCAATTCTTTTTTGTTCCATGAACAGTAGGTTTCTGTATTTTTTCTCTCTCTATTTTAATAAATGCTGTAACAGTTTTGTGTTCCCTGGTAATCCTGTATCTTAGTTATGCCAACCATGAAGTGTTAGCTCTCCTTGGATTTAATTTGCTTTTAAATATATGGGGAATTATCGGCACCATTAGTGTTTTTATGTTATATGTGTTTAATTGTCTAGTTTAAATGCTTTAATAACTTGGATGCATTGAAAATAAAAGGATTCACTTTTGATTATTATTTTCCTTTCTTTTAAACATGTTATTCATAATTTCTTTGTCATACTTTAATAGGAGGCATAGTAGCTTTGGGAAAGTTTGATGCCCTACACATCGGTCATCGGGAACTTGCAATTCAAGCAGCGAAGGTTGGAGTTCCATTTCTTTTATCATTTGTCGGAATGGCAGAAGTACTTGGTTGGGAACCTAGGTATGGATATGATTGTGTATCCTCCTACCTCTGCGTTTCTTTTTGGTAAATGGGGAATTGATTTTGGAAGCAAAGAGGATGGTAGGACACTAGGGAAAACCTCCACAGTAGATGAAAATAGCTAGAACAATATTTTAGTTTTGAGCTGCAACAATAGCAAGAACATGAAAACATACAAAAATAAGCTGCTAAAAAGTTGTAAACTACATGTTTGGCTGGGGTAAATGCCTCCTCCTTGGCCTATCCAGGGATTCAGTGATTTGAGTCCACCATGCTAACTAAATATGAGATCTTTATGATGAGTTGTCTAATTGCCAATCCAAGTAATGGAGAATGACAATCTCCTTCAATTATCGCATAATAGCCATGTTACACGGACTTGGGTATAAGTATTATGCGTGGATGCATGTTTATGCATTCGACCTCCTTAAACTTTTAATGTTGGAACGTAGGTATATGGATGCAAATGTTTGGTATAGGTACGTGGACATGTTTGGAACATTTAAATATATAGTCCAAAACCAAACCAATCCAAACTGGGCCTATGAATCCTTTTTAGCCTAGCGTAAGATGGTATAATTTTTTAAGAATTTACTTGATATTAAAAAGGATTTAGGAGAAAGGCGTTCTATCCTCCATCCATGTTGGAGTCTAGGAAAATTTATTCTCTCAAATTTGATCTTCTTCTTCTTCTTCAAACATGGTTAAGAATTAGAGTATCCAAGTGTTTGATTTGGGTGAAGGCGTTGGATATATATCCCACTCTCTTATTCTTGTCATATCCTATGGTTATAAGCACACAAGGGGAATGAAGAGCTCATGTAACACTGCATGATAGGGAGCTTGGGATCCTATTTAGTGTTTAGAATGTTATTCGGATACAAGCTATCCATTGGATTGCCATATTGAGCCTACTTGGGACGAATAATCTCTAGGGACATGTATTGGTATCAAAGAAAGAAAAAGAAAAAAGAAAAAAGTAAATTCACGGAGGCAACTAAAACCAGAAATTGGAATAATTTGATGATGGAGGCTTGGAACCATGCATTGCATTGCTTAAGCTGTTAGTCTTAGTAGAATCTTGTTTATGTTTAGTTTTGGGTTTAGTTTGCTATAGTTGATTTTAGTATTGTTTTGTTAAGTTCTAAGAGTAATCGGCATTCAGTAATTTTAAAAATATTTTGGACATGGGATGTAGGGGCCCATCCATGGGTTGTTATATGGGCCAAGTTATGTAATTGGCTTTTCATTCATGGGTTTTACCTGGTTTTAAATATGTTTTACAAGTTTTTTTATTTTTTATATTTTGTTTATAGTATATATGTTTTAGAAGTTGAAACTCGTAGTTTCCAAATTATCCAAATAGGAAATTAAGTCCTATTAGCACCACGTGTTCTTTGAAATATATATAAAGCCATGTAATACTTCTGGACTTCTATGTCGATGGAGAGAACATGTATTAGAGAATTTTGTCAACATTTGAAGCTCCTTGAGAATCGTCGGATGCAATTTTAACACAAAGCCTGATACCTGTGGGAATCTAGGTATGATGCCCAAATTTCTTATTTTTCTTTCTTCGTCTCTTGCAATCGAGCCTTTTAAAACTCAACTAGATTTGCCCAACCTTTGTTTCTCTTCTTTAAACCCTATTAAACAAGGCCATGTTATCCTTCTTTCAACCTCACAACCATAGCATATAAAAACTAACCCAGCCAGCCACTAATAATACCGTTAAGTGTATTTGTTCTTACTGCCCGGAACAGTCCCAAACGGCCCCTCAAATTCCATATTTTCGTGCTCAATATCGTACACTTATATTACCCAACTGAACACTAGGAAGCCCATGTTCCCACCAACCTTCCAAGTTCCAGCCACAAAAATTCATTGAATCAGTCTTCCGAAAGCCTAATTTTACCACTGCTGCACATTAGTTTTGGGTACCACTTGTATGAGAGTGTTCCAAGTGTCCTACTTCATAAATACTACTTGTGCAGGCTATGACATCTTCAATCAAACTGAGTGAGAGAGAGAGAGAGAGAGAGAGAAGCAATGATATTATCTCAAACTTGCTGTCAATCTTGAGCTTGCTGTTGACATTGCCATCTTCCCTCTGCCATTGTTTTTGCTGTCATTGTTATGAACTAAGAGCTTCCCATTTGCTTGAAATCTCTTTTTCTGCATCTTTACACCATTCTTTGACCCTATTCTCCACTGCTCCCTATCTATTATACAAATCTACAATGTCTTTTGTTTTTATTTTTGATAAGTATGATCCACAATGTATTTCTGTTGTATAAATTTCGGGAACTCTAGGGTTTTTGGTTTTAGTGAATAATGGATTGAAAACGTTGATATTCAAGCGGAAGGTAATTGATTTTTTAAAATTATATTGATCTGGGCATTGATTGGGAAAAAAATAGGTATTGCGACTTGTGAATTCATTGTCGTCGTTGTTGTTGTTATTATTATTATTATTATTATTATTTTCCCTTCTTACCTTCTCTTTGCTGCATTTGTTTGGTTGGGTTCATATTATGCAATTCATTTTTTGAGCAGAGCATGTTGTCATGGATTATTGATTGCCACTTGCATTCAACAGGATATGCAGCACAAATATTTGGTGAAACTCCTAAAGATAATTCACATCAGCTTTTATCTTTGTTTTGTATTACAAAGGCTCTAATCTGGGCCACAGCATCCAAAACTTTAGAACATAATGTAACATGAAACCTGTAATATTATATTGGGTCCAAAAATGGGATACAAGAACTTCTGTCAGAACGATACGAGTTCACATCAAACTGCCCCATCTCAGCCATATACATTCTGTAGAATTTCCCCAAATAAGAGACGAGCTCTCCATCATAGAATAGTTTCTCTCCACCAAGACAATTAATATATCCTCATAATCATGACTTGATGTGGATTTCTCTTAGAGCAGCTACATGGAAAATCTATTGTTTCCAATAAAGAAAAAAATTATAAATTTTCTCATTGTTTGCCCTTAATCTTCACTTCCAGTCAAGTTTCTTAAAGTGTGTAAATTTGGTACTTAAGTAGACACAAACAGACCCATAGTCAACTATAATCTTAATTTTCTGTTTGTTTTTTGGATCAGCGACAAAATAAATTTATTAAAAATGAAGTAGAATTATAAAAGGGGAAAAGAAGTCCACTGAGAAAGAGGAGAAAAGAAAAATGGTAATAAAAATTGCATTTTACAGACAATTTTCCAATCTCTACTAATAAAAAACGATGGAATCCTTTTGAAAGCAGGTGATGTTGGTGCCCAAAAGGAAGTTATATAACAAATTTTGTCCCCTATACCCTCTGTTTGTTATGATTTTGTCCTCAAATTACATTCCTTTCCATTTCCAATCAGCTCACCCCAAACCCGGCACAAACTACACAGCTCCAAGTAACTCGGGCTTCCTACTAAAGCCAAAATCCGTTAAATCAATCAAAAGCGTGTTCTTACAAAGTGATCTCCGAATCCACCTCAACCAATTGAATCAACACAATAATTCCAATGTCACTAGACAATGCAAACATAAATCATAAATACTGTCCTCACTTCTCCTGCACATAACTCGCCACAAAAGATGTAAATAGCAGTAAGTCCTCCCCCCCCCACCACCCCCAAATCATGTCATTAGTTTGCTGTTTGTATTGTGAATACAATACGGCGATATTGGTAGTATTTTGTCATGACAAGTCTTGCTGATAAACTTCGAGACTTAAATTTTAAAGTACCAGTAATGTTAATATATGGCTGTTGATGGGTATTGGTATCACAAGATTCCAATACCAAGCAGCATTGCTATCGAAAACTCGTAAAAGTTTCTTATTATGAGTTAATGAATTGTTTGAAGAACTTATCAAAAGTTAAATTGGTTGAATACACTTCAAGTCTTAAAGACTAGGCGGTCTGCTACCAAAGCAACGTAGTGGATACAGAATTTGTGAGTTGCTTTAGATAAACCCGATAACTCTCTTCAGGAGATGTGGTTTATAACAACACCTCTAAACAGGAAACAATTCAAACAGAAAAGAATTCAATCCATCTAAGCCCTTGGGTTGCAAAGGGAAATTAATCACCCAATAGCATGGGGTATAAGAAATAACCAAAAGCTAAGACCCTCTTCATTCATTCATCTACGATATCTGGAGTAATTTTAAGAGAAGATGCATAGAACCTAGACTTAATTTGTGAGCAAAAGATTTTGCTTGATTTCCAAGAAATATATAAAAGGAAACATTCTAGAAAAAGCTTCCTTAGTATTTTATAGCTGAATTACACTTTAAAAACTGAAGCTCTATAAAATCTTTGTAGAATCATGGCCATTACTCAGCTAGGTTTGAACTAGGGCTCATTGACTGTTTGGGCTGATTATAACTGGCCTAAGAAATGCTGGTATGGCGCGGGAATTGATCTTCGTCAACGCTTTGCTATGATATGCTATTTCAAAAGGATAGAGTGTTTGGGGCTGTTCATGAAAATTTTGATATAAATTTTTCTGTACAGGGCTCCCATAGTTGCCAAATGTGACCGGAAACGGGTACTTTCCTCCTGGGCTCCATACTGTGGTAACAAGATACCGGCAGAGTACCAGGTTGAATTTTCAAAAGTTCGGCACCTCACCCCACTCCAGTTTGTTGAGAAGTTATCAAAGGAATTTGGAGTGCGTGGCGTTGTGGCAGGTGACAGTTCTTTCAAAGTCCATTGGTGTTTTCCAAGAGTGTTTCTTTCTTACACTGACTTTACCCATTGACTTATGATGGTAGGTGAAAACTACAGGTTTGGATACAAAACTGCTGGTAATGCATCAGAGCTGGTGAGGTTGTGCGAGGTGTATGATATGAAGGCGTGTATAATAAATTCTGTTATGGACCAGAACCAAGACTCTCAAAATATAGGCTCTAGTGATTCAAAGGAGCAAGGGCAAGTTTCATCTACTCGCGTCCGTCATGCTCTTGCGAAGGGAGATATGAAATATGTCTCAGAGCTTTTGGGTCGCCATCATCGTCTTATGTTGATGGTGATAGATCAGGAATGGTTAATTAGTAATCAACATAGGGTGTCAGCTCGAAAATCTTGTATGTTAAATCTACCACCAAGGGATGCGCTTTATGAGTGCTGTTCTCTTTTTATTGGCAGCGAAAATGTAGTGCCATGCAGAGTAACCATTGATGCAACCCATATTCATTTGGAATTGGATGATATAGCTACTTGTATTCATATTATTTCTCAAGACTTTCAGTGCTTGGGTATCGAATTTGGTGAGTCGGGAGTTTGATGGCTTTGTGTGCCATCATTTAATTTTCTTCTGTGAAATACTTCATGGATGATAAGTTTCATCATATTCATAATATGGATAGGTTGCAGAGGCAAGAGGCGATTTGTAATCAATTACAACTTTAGCATAGCTAGTACATTTTTTATGTTATCTATTCTGTTCTACAATTATAAGAAAGTTAATGTGTTGATTCAGTACACTAGGTGTGCCTAACATTATGGTTTGAAATAGGTAAAGCTTGACATATGGGATGCCTCAATGGCATGGCAGAAATTTTAGTTTTGAATTTACTAGTTCACGGCTGTGTACTAGGAATGTAACATTGTCCAATTGACAGCTGGCTGTTTAATTAACATATGCATTACTGCATTCAGATAAAAGCATTTACAGTACAATTAACTTTCCTCCGTTTGGTTCTATGGATGGCTACTGAATGAGAGTCTACATTTTCATATATGCACCCAGAAATGGGAATATGTTAGATGGTTATTTTATAGCCCATTTTTTGATTTAAGACTGTAACTTCTGCTTCATAGTTGGACATTGTTAATGGGAAGAGATAAAGGAGATTTCTAATGGCGGATCCATGTCTTGGGGCCAGTACCTTCTGTAGCTTCATGCTTATTGTAGATGTGCTCTTATCAATGAAGTCTGCCTTGCATTTGTTGAAGAATACATGCATGGTTAATTTTTTTTTTCCTTTCTTCTTTCTCCTTTCCTCTCTCTTTCCATTCTTCCTTCTTTCCCCTTTTAAGATTTCTCTCATTGCATCTGGTCCTTACGTAATTAATTCTTCTCTTTTATCTAAAGCTTCCCTCATTTTCTAACCATTTTCCTCACGTCAACTTTTCAGTTCAGATAGCAAAAGGCTCGTGTGCCGCTTTCTTCGTCCTGATATGGGATCAAAATGTTAAAAATCATTACAATGGATATGACATTTGATTCTTGCAGGTTAGCTTAATGATCTTGCTTTGCTCGTGTATGTTCACTCCAAGACTTCCTATGTTTCTTGTAAGTTTGAATTTTAGATTCAACTTTATATTACATGCATGTATTCATGAATTATGCGTGTTCAGTGGCATACAATCTTATAATCATAACACATGTTGACATACATTGAGCTTATAGACGTACAACTACTGTCATGCCTGTATGTGAAGCTCGGCATTGATTTCCTATTTAACTTTGGCAGGGTTATTGGAGCGTTTCTGTGTTGGGCTCTAGCATGGATAGAATGTCTGATTTAGTAACTTTAGAAAACAAACATGGAAGCATGCTATTATATGTTGATAGATGTTGTAAAGTGAAGATAAAATTTACCACATCCTTTGTATTTGAAGATTTTTTTGCTTCCAATTAATTACACCATATATGTAAGAGCAAAGGGGTGATTTTCTAATATATCTCTCTTATTAACCTAGGTACTTTTTTATGGGACATAATTGATGCTCCGTGATGGAATGGCTAGGACTGAACGAAATGGCATTTTAGTGTTTCAGCAGGCTCACAGGTAATGTTGTCTGAGTCTTATTTGGCGCCTTTTCTGTTGCCACATAGTCATAATTTTAATTTAGAATGTTGTTTTGAGGTTATTTTATTCTGTGATTTGAACGCAGCATGGTTTTTGTGAGAAAGAGAGTAATTTTTTCTTTAATGATTTATCTGGCCATATTTAATGTGAAACCTTGGAGCTTCAGTACTGACCTCTTATAAATCAAAGTCATGCATTCATGTAGATTTCTTATTTGAGAACTGGGGTTTACCTTGTGTCTTCTTACAAACTACAAAACATTCATTTTTGGGTTGAAAATGATTATGGAAGGAGGAGGGTATTCTCTGAAAAAGAAATTTACTTTTTAATGGTTTTTTAGTATCAGGCTAATAAAGAGTTAGGATCAACATGCATCCACTGAATGAATTTGCTACGAAAAATAAATAAATAAAATCTGCACGAAAGTTGCACAGTTAACTAAACAACCTAACAGTCTCAGTTGATTTTATTTTCAACGTACAGTACCTGAGTATGTCAAAACCCATCACTTCCAACAATTATGATAAATCAACAATCTCAATTCCTAACACCCATTCTGGTGAATTACAATAGCAACTCAAGTTTTACATTGACAGAAGGAAGGTTCTTGCATATTATCAAAAAAATATATTATTAAAAACAAGGAAACAGAGTAATTTAAAAAAACACAGGTGGGGTCCGTGCAAGGGTTCCTTTATTTTATCATTCATTGTATAGTTGATAACGTTTTAGTAGGTTAAAGAATGTTTTCTAATGTATATGCACTATAATGTGACCATATTCACTTTTATTGCTGCAAACTCAACTTTTTAAATAACCGAACAAATAACATCTGGGGAGTGGATTAAAAGTCATATCCTCTTAGTTAGAAGAAACCCATAAGGAACATGATCACTGTGAATTAGTGCTACAACTTAAGAGCTTCGGTCGATTGAGGTTTTTCCAATGAAAATGCATGCACCACAAGTGACGAGCTATAACAATGCCCATGTTTGAAGCTAAATATCTCTCCTTTTCTCCTCTTAGCTTTTGGAAAATTATTCAAAGCTAATTAAGACACCCAAAAACTTCAAAAATATGATATTTCAGTTTGCCTGTAACCAGTTAACTCATTTATCGATGAATTGAAAGACCTAATAACTCCAAAATCGGCATTGACTTTGATAGAAGCATAGGTATAAAAAAGCCACCAGTATAAAGGTGGTTGAAGACATAATTGTTGGTGGAAATGGGCTCCCGGTTACTCATTGTAGTCGCGGCAAAGGTGGTGGCCAAGACGGCAAGACACGTTACTGATGGAGTTTCAAGATGGGCTGCCATGTTGGATGGTGCGAGGAAGGGGGAGGGGAGAGAAAAGGAGTGTGGTGGGGTAGTAATGAGATTAGTCTAATTAGATTAGGGTTCTCAGGTTTCTGTTGTCTATAAGATTTAACTAGTTGATCAGCCCGAAGATATCAAATATGGTTTTTGCATGCTTGTTTGTTCTGCCTTGACAAATTTTGGGTGGATTGTTGACAATGAAACAAAAAAAAACTCCCTATGTTGTACAATATCAGTATGGAAATGAGGAAGAGTTTACATCAAAAACTGTTAGAAATGCGAAGAAAGTAGAATGCTACATACAAAATAAACCAATGGCTCAAACTTCTCAAGTTTGATACAAACACTTTCGTTGCATAGTCATGGCTAATTGTTGAGCCATTGGTTTCGAAAGTGAACATTAATGGATCAGGTTTCGTTGCACAGTTTGCTAATTATGACCATTTCTGATCCTTGCTTGACTCATCCTTGGATGTCTTTTGAATTCTGATACTCTACCAGACACGAGACTGTTTCCTGATTGAAAATAAACTAATAGCATAGCTGATATATATCAAAATCAAATAAAAAGAAACAGCAAAACATGTGGATCATTCCAGTTTGTATTTGTTCTGAAATTGTCATTACCTTTTGGATTGGCCAACTGAATTTACTATTGTACATTTTTTTTTATTATATATTTTGTGTGAATGCGCATCTATGAATGTTTATATTGTGATGTACATCTTGTAAGTGTTTATTTGTTATATTTCGGACAACTCACGAATATATGTATATTTTGGGGTGATGTGACCAACACTACTTAAAAGAACAAATCAAAGATTATACTAATCCGTTTGTTTAGGCAGAAAAGATTTTTTGCAATTTAATTTTTTTTTTTTTTCTGTATTTGGTTCGACAAAAATTAATAGTCAATTGAAAATATTTCCCGTGACCAAAAAATTGAGTTATTTTTAGTGGAAAGCATTTTAAATTTTTTAAAGGTGTAAAATGTTTTTTTTTTTTAAATTATGAGACATACTATGACTACACCACTACAATTATGTTAGCATCACCACCATCACTCACTCCACCACAACCATTGGCGGTGCCACCGCCACCACCCTACTTCCACAACTATTCCCGCATCACCCTCATACTAATATTACTACAACTATTAGTACCAATATTTTTAAAGTCACAACTAAATACAAAAAATATTTTTGACGAGAAAAATAAAAGTATTTTGTATAGAAAAATATATTTTGCCAAAATAAACTATTTGGGAATTTAACTTTTGAGGCCCGGTGATTAAGGCCTAGGATTTGGGGGTCTGCTCCCTTTCAAGGTCTTAGGTTCTAATTTTTTTTGGTGTTGTCAATTTTCTTGGGGCTAGTCTATACGAGGTTTGTTTCGACTTTAATTAGGGCCCCCCGCTAGTGGACAGTGGGATTAGTCCTCCAAGAATTAGTCGAGGGTGCGCGTAAGCTGGTCCGGACATCTTGAGATATTAAAAAAAAAAAAAACTTTTGAGGCTATTAGTCCTCTTTTATTGCAAAGAACTGATCCTGATGCTGAACATCTTGATATGATGACTGATTGTTTTTGTAAGGTTTATTTGGACAGATTGGATGGTTGATCTCTGTTTTGAGCGCTACTAATCTGCTGTGGAACCCCTTTGTCAGGGCGGCGAGCAATTATTCAATATTTTTGGAGCAAAACTTCATTTAAATTATTGAATGACACATCTTCACATGTTAACAAAAAATTAATGAACTCAGCTAAATACACCAATAGTTGTAAAGTTGGTGCATTGAATGCAACACGCCATATTTATAAATCAAGTTACCAGAGTGAATTTCACCTTATTAAGATAAAGAAGACTTGGATTTAAGATGATATTTTGAATTTGGGTCAAGAATACATGAAGGTTAAAATGAAGAAAGATTCAAATAAGATTGGACAATTTTACAAAAATTAAAAGGATGATTTTAGAAAAGAAAGATTTAAGAATTATAATCACATGAATTTGAATATGAACTCAATATTTTAATTAAGATCCAAATAAATTAGTTTAGGTTCAAAAAAATTTATTCATATCCAAAGAACTAAATTCTTGACACATTTATTTAAGGAGACTCGAGGATGAAAAAATTACAAGTGGAAAGAAGGTAAAACTTCAAGTGGACTACGGAGGATTCTAGTGGACTCAAAAAAAAAATTGAAGTAAGATTCAAAATGAAAAAAATTGAGTTACCCCATGAAAGAAAGCATTCAAGCTTAATAACTCGGTTTTGGGAAAACAACTAAATAAGTCGAAAATTTAAATAGGCTTAAGTTAAGGTTCAAAATATTATGAAAATTTAGAAGTTGGGTTAAAGAAGCAAACTTAAACCTAAAGTTATGAGAGACTCAAGATTAAGATGTTCCATAAGCTTACGGAGATCTAAAATTAATTAAGACCCAATTTTTCTTAATCAAGACTATGGGCTAAAGAGTTTTGTAAGCCCAACATATAAATATAAATAGGTTCAAATTTATAATTAAAAATTTAAATAACATGGATTAGACCCAAATTAAAGATATATATAGTAAAGATATATATAGTAAATTTCGATCAAGCAGGAGGTAGGAGAGATATATATTGACGTGATGTGTGGTCTTTCAAAAAAAAAAAAGCAAAAGAAAAGAAAAAAAAAAGGAGAAAGGACATAAGGATTTCTCTTTTTCTTAAATTTAGGGTTCATGTTTTCCAAATAAATCAAATAAGGCTTTAAGTCTTAGGAAATTAATTTATTGAAGCTAAACATAGCATAAGCTGTCACATCCCAATTTGGGAGCCGTGACCAGTCATGGATCATGAGTCCTCACCAACTGAACCAAGAAAGCCTAAATGCACAATTAGCTATCTATATGCTAATTATTAGTTATTTCAAAGGTTTAATTAAATAAAAATTTATAAATTTATTTGTGGGACTAAACCGCCTATCAAAATCATATCCAAATCATGGGACAAAAACGACCCATAATATATTGACAAAACTGTCAACTACAATCCATAATTAATATTTAAATGTGTTAAGTGCGAAAGTCAAATAAAATGAAATGAAAATGAATGATCCTAGAGGTCGTAAGTTGGATCCCATAAAGCATTCGAGTTCATCTTTTGACATCCTCATCACTGAAAATCTAAAATGTGTGAATAGAATATCAGCAATATTGGTGAATAAAAGTATGCATGGTCGATATAATTCTAAAACAGAAGAATTAAAATATGCTTGTAAATAAAATATAATCATGGCAGGGGTATAAGCAATATAAATAAACTGGGTGAACATACACCCAAACACTCTTTTCTTGTCAAAAATATTTTTATACATTTTTCATTATTGGACAACAGAGGGGTCCACATCAAAACCTCACATAGAGATATATCTACATAAATTCATGCATATAAACAGATATACCAACAATATTAATAATACTGATGTAACGATATGATCATACAATATAATGGAAAAATCATCCCACATGAACAACATCCTGGGTAATAATAGTAACCAATGCCAATATCTTAAACTCGGGGCTGCCTCGGCCCGTTGGATCCAACATCGAACAGGAGTCACCTCAAGATGACGCCTGGGTCTTTTTCCATTGACGATTCAAATTCAAGTCACCGGAAGTCCCGGACTGTCACTTGAACTGTTGAGTCAACTTAGAGTCACCACAGATTCGGACCGAGTATTTTCTCTAGTTGGCCAGGATCACCTCCGTATAGGACTTTTCCCTAGACTTTCACATGGTCCCAAAACATACATTAAGATCGCACCATAAATAGATGATAAAATATTTTTAGCATTTTTAAATAGTTCTACCATGATTTTTGTAAAGAAATGATAATACAGATAATACATTGTAGTTAAAAGGGTTTGAAAGCATACATATAATTTTTAACTAAAACATTTGGGGAACACGGGGATTCTTAATTAAAATATGTAGTATACAATCACTCACCTGATATATGCTGAAATGAATAAACTGAAAAGCAATGGACGCAACCTACGTCAATCTGATGATGCAATATATAAACCAAGATTACTAAATAATCTAATAACGGTTTAATCGACTAAACGTACCCTTACCCGTCAATATAACTTTACTATATTTTAAATTCTTATTTGCAATTTTAATTGATTCTTTAATCAATTTATTTTTATTATTAAATTATTACCCAAACGGCTATTTAAGTTTATCTTACAATATTTTCTGGTTTTTAAGTTAATTACTAATTAATTCTAAATTATTATTCAACCATTACTCAACAAGGCTTTAACAATTTAATTTCATTCAACTATGTTTCTAGTGTTAGATAACTTTTAATAACTTAATTTATTATTAGGTCATTGCCCCAAACAAGCCTTAAACAGTGGGTTTAAAAATAGAGGCCAGAATCAACATCTAGATGTCACCGTTCGGACGCCGGGAGTATCCCGTTCAGACGAAAAACAACAGAGGGAGGGGACGGTTTCATGGCCTCACCGTCCGGACGTTGGACGATCTCCGTCCGAATAAAAAAGAATAGAGAATATTTCTTTCTGGGTAGGCGAGCTCCGTCCGGACGTTGGTGGGTTCCGTCCGGAACGCACCAGAGAGTCGAACCAGGGACTTTCAGGGACTGGTTTTTGGTTCCATTTTAATTCATTTCTTCATGTTTTATGTTTTTAAGCTTCATATGCTTAATTTTATC
>JAUTBS010410959.1:0-16786 GCA_032361285.1 Aequorea victoria | reverse complement strand
AACCCCCCCTTGGGTTGATTATTGGGACAACAACATGAACTACACTGGGAACCTAAAGATAATAATTAAATTGGCTTCCAAAAGAATTAAGAAATTACATATCAGCACCTTGTGATATATTTTTAATTTTTTAATTGTAATTTATTCCACTAAATAATTACAACTGCACTCCAATTTAATTATCTAAAATCATAAAGATAAGAGTTCTTATTTGTAGAGTTATATAGCACATAATATGATTCTCCGTGTTAAGTTACCAATACCCGCTTAGTGAAATTTAATTACTGACAACTTAATTTCACCAACATCTACAATCTTTGATTACCAAATTCAACTTATTTGATACACTACCGAATTAAATTAATAATCCACTAATCAGGTTTACTGGTAGCATCAAAACTTATAAATTTATCAAGAAAATATTACAATTCATAGTGGAATATTTTAGACATAATTTCTTCCGAAATATAACACTAATCACATTCTAATATTTATTACCCAAACTATAGAGTTTATTTGAATAATGAGATTGAATCGCACCCCCAAGTAATTCAAAATCATAAATATTAAAACACGTCATAATTTAATATTTCTCAGGATTAAGAATCTATGTACCCTCAAGCAAATCGTGAAATTGTGTAAGTCTAATCATGCCAGTATATGAACTTCAATTTCACATTTGGTCCTGTTCAATACATTTCTAGTGTACCAAACACAATCTCCCTTGAATTATCGAACAAATTCATGTGATTAAGATAAACCATTGAGATTGTGCTTGCATCTATACCGATAGGATATCAACCCTATCTAGGCTGTGAACTAATTTAATTATACAAGAACTAGACTTTTAATTTTCTGTAAGTAAGTCAAGCTCTACTTACCAAAACTTCTACTTTGTATAATTACTGGCATACCACATATTAATTATAAATAATAGCAATGCATTTTTCAAAAACACAAATATAAATGAGTTGAGATAATCCATTAAAATTAATGTAAAATATATGAACATGGTTTTATATAAAACCCCAACAGACATAGCCAATGCATTTGTGGCTCAATGATCCTACAACCTCCAACTTGATGTTGCCACACGAGAGTTGAAAGCTACATGTCAAGATTCAAAGGAAACATTTGCTGAATTTTTTAAAAGATGGAGGGTCAAGGCTATAATGACGACAAATTGATCCATTGAAAATGATCAAGTTTGAATGGTCATCAAGAATATACTACAACACTATGTCAAGCATCTTATTGCGATCTCAATCTCAACTTTTCATAAATTATTCAATTCAGGAAATCAAGTTTAAAATTCCATAAAAGCAGGAATACTAAAAAAAGGAAAGAGCAACGTGAAATCAAAGTGGTTCAACAATAATCCTTAGTCTAACAATGACAAAGGGGAAGAAGTCAATGTGATAAACTCTCAAGTTCTATAAAACTCTAGTTCAATGGTGAAAAGAGAATTCATTCATACGAGAGAATTTTCACATTCAGAAGCCCTTATCTAACTTACAAAGGCAAGCCATCTGAAATCACTTAACTCATCTCCTCCACCAAATCCTTTACCAGTAAACTATAATCCATCGCACTACTATACCTTCAACCAAAACCATGTCCACCTCACCAATAATTGTATCCGGCTCCGCCATGAGACTCAAAACTTGATCGATTTTGGCAAGATAGCCCCACTAACTTTCTAAAAGCCTAATATAACCACCAACTCAGTACGATACCATGCTGTCCCTCTGCTAGCCAACATTAACTTCATCGAGGATGGTCAAGCTCCATCTAATCTTACCCCATACATTATCTCATCCTATCTTTCAAAGTCCTTCATAACCATATCTTAGGCTACTGTAGTGGATTTGACCGTGACAGAGGAAGAGAATCTTGAGAAGCATTGCCACTTAGTCGGAGAGTCTAAAGATCAGGTACATTTTGTGGATCAATCTGTTCCAAGACTGTCTGTTAACAGCGGAACAAATTCAGGGAATTTGAAAATACAAGAGAAAGATGAGACACAATTGCCTAACAAAAAGCTTGTCAACAATGGATGAACCTAGAAAGATTGGATTGAAAGATCGTGCCTTTTTAGTTTTTGGGGAGTCGTAGTAGGTTTGAATCTAGATTGAGTCAGTTTAGATTAAAGACTTTTTATGCTTTTAAGTCTTTCGATGTAAGTTAAATCCATTTTCAATAAAACGAGCTTCGTTCTAATTCAATCTGTTATGCTCACGAGAAAATGTTTGCACCTTGAATTTCTTCATCTTTCCTTCTAAAACAAACTTAGTGATATCCTATTTCTTGAACTATGTAAGGCCTGATTCTTTTAAAAGGGATACGTAGGCAACCCAACAATCAGAGTTTGGCCCATTCCTTAAAAAAATACTTTTGTTCCCTTGATCCCAGTTCACTATAGAGAGAGCCAACCAACAAAATTTTGAAGGCGATCCCTCAAAATGTCAAGGTTTTCGTGCCATATCTTTTGGAGTAATCTCAGAAATTGATTGACGTGTCAAGAGATGTTTGCAATCCCTTCTAGCCTAGGGCCTTTAGTCGATGATCCCTCTTTTAGAGTTGCAAAAGATCGAACTGTTGAAGAGGAAGCTGAGGGTCTGGATGACCTTTTTGTTCCAACCAATTGAAAAAAAGACTTTGTATCTCATGTTTTAGAGAGTCAAAATACTAATAATACAAAAGGAAAGCTCGCTAGGCTGAAAATTCAAAAGTGTAATTTAGGCAAAAGTTAGAGCCAAAAGAAAAGGAGAAGGAGCTAAAAAGGAATAATGAAGAAAAACTCAAATTGGCCAAAAGAAGTCAGAAGATGATGTAATTGGAGACGGAGTTTCCCTAATCTTGTGTCTAGAAGGATTCATGTGTTTAAGTCATGTGATTCAAAATGAAGAAAGGCCATCTTTTTTCTATCCAAAAATCTAAAGTTTATCATCCATTGCAAACCCCTTTGGACCTTTGAATATTTCTTTTTGAAAAACCCGTTAGGCAGCCATCACCTACATTGGGGTTGTAAAAAACCAAAGATAAAAAAAACAAAAAAAATATAAAAAAATGATAGAACATAAAAACTGCTATTCAGAGGAAGTGGCTTATAAATCAAAAGGACCAGAGTACAATAAAACAGTATGAAAAAAGAAGAAAATAGAGTGACAAGAGAATTCAGAAGGAATAAATGACTGCTAACTTCAAAATCTAGAAGTCAATGATTGTTTGAGCCTTAATTTCTCATTTCTTTCTTCAACCTGAACCTGACATCCATTACAGTCCAAAAGAAAATTATTTTCAATTGAAAAACATGGCTTAGAAATGAGAATTTCAGACACTAGGGGAATACACCCTTTCCAAGTTACGAGAAAGTCCATCCATGAAGCTAGGGGCATGGTTTTCTTTATTCAATGATTGAAGTTATGATGAAGACCTGCGACACGCAACTTTCGCAGCCCAACATCATGATTAACCCCGTAACTAGGGGCATTTAAGGTTAATATGAATGCATTTTTGAGAAGCACATGATCCTAGTAGAAAATAGAATGCCTGAAACTAGGGGCATTAGCCGAGAGGATTATCTTTGAAATGCTCAACAAGGGGCATTTTATGTTTTGAAGATATGGGCATGATAATGCATAAGACCATTAAAGGGCATGACATCTCGGTCACTTAGTGAAGGTCTGTGTACCTTTGTGACAATTGAATGATCAAGAGTGAACTCCTAAGATATGTACGTGATGATCATAAACATAGAGCAGAAAAGTACTCAATTCCTATAGCTCTTGTCGTAAGCTCTCGACATAGTTGGAAAACAACTACTTTTAAACTTTCTTTCAAGTCTCAACCTTTGAGCCCTCTAAGTTTTTAACATAAGTGAAGAACTTCCTTGAAAATATCAACCTTGCTAAAACTCTAAGCTTTTGACATACCCAGAGAACCATTCCCTTTATTTTGCAATCAAACCCTCCAATGTGTTTACCATTCTCTCAAGAGCATGTCATTTTGAGTTAAAACCAAGAAGTGTGTGTTGTCACGTCGTTGTTGATGTCTCTTATTTGTCAGTTGTTTTTCTGATTCCATAAAGAAAGAGTCTTGGTCACCCATTGGTGTCACTTTTTTAGTCGAACTCTTAGAAGCATCTGTGACCAGAAGAGATGATTGATTGAACATGATCATCATCGTTATCAATTTGCTAAATTTGATAAGAATATTAGCCAAACTTACTGCTTAGTGTCATAAGTAGCAGGTCATCTGCAGTATCTGATACTTAAATGAACGTCTGTTATGTTTTCTATATTTGGTTATATATTTTTAAGTTGTGTTTCAACATAAAATGGCTTATAAAAATCCTTTAAGCATCAATTTGCTAAAAAATATCGTTAGGTACAAATGTTTTTTTCAAAACTGCTTTCAAACATGAAGTTCCCTTCAAAATGGCTTGCGTGACTTAAAAGCCTTCCTCTCCCAGAAAAAATGTCTTCAAAAATGGCTCGCTCGCTTGAAAGACTCTCTCAAATCCTTTCTTTTAAAAAAAAGACTTGCCTACCTTGCATACACTATGAGATAACCTCTCTTCAAAATGGCTCACCCACCTTAAAGGCTCTTTCAAAAAAACTCTCTTCAAAATGACTTACCCACCTTAAAGGCTCTTTTGAAGAAACTCTCTTCAAAATAGCTCGCCCACCTTGAAGGCTCTTTCAATTTTTTTTCCTCTTAAAAATGGCCCGCCCACCTTAAAGGCCGTTTAAAAAAGTTTTTCGCAAAATGGCTGACCCTTTTTAGAGGATCCTTAAATAAACATTTTTTTTTCAAAATGACTTGCCCGCCTTAAAGGCCATTTTATAAATTTTTTTTCTCAAAATACCTCGCTTGCCTTAAAGGCTCGTTCAAAAAAAGTATTTTTGCAAAATGGCTCACCCGCCTTAAAGTGAACGTTGTTTTGATCACCCCATTCAGGTGAGAGTGGCTAACTTTGTTATAATAAATTTGATGAATGAAACATGTATTTTGAAATGTTTGATTCCATTAAATGGTTTATGAAGCTATGGATGCCTTTTAAAAAAAAAAATCCGTTTACTTAAAATGAAGTAGGTTTTGATCAACTAAAATGTGATTCCTTGCTTGAATTAAGAAGTTTTGATTCAAGTAAATGGAAGAATGTTTTTATCTATTTTCAAAATGATATTTTCTATTTGAAAGTGCCAAGTTGTTGCGGGCCTCAAATTGTTGCGGGCTATGCTTGAGTTGTTGTCTTAAAGGCTTATGTTGCGAGCTATGCTCAAATTGCTAGCACCTATCAATGGTCATAAAGAGTGGCCCTCATATTTCCCACTCTATCGAAGTGAATCATGAATGCGATTACGATACCATCAGAACTCCCGATCGTGAGAAAAATGACTACTTGGGCACTGTAGAGCAA
This sequence comes from Aequorea victoria, assembly GCA_032361285.1. NCBI lineage: Eukaryota > Metazoa > Cnidaria > Hydrozoa > Leptothecata > Aequoreidae > Aequorea > Aequorea victoria. The sequence goes on along the minus strand of JAUTBS010410959.1, from coordinate 11,361 downwards.
TACAATAGTTGTTGGTTGAATTGTGAAGGTTGTTTCTAAGTACTTGATGCTTGAATTTGAGCCTATTTATATGTTGAGAAATCCTTTTTCTGTTTAAAAGGAAAACTATAAAAGTATGCTTGCACGATGATATGTATACGATGTTGAATCGCTTTTGTACAAAAGAAGAACCATGGAAACATACTTGTGTTTTGAGCAAAGAACTTCTTTATCGGAACTTGTGAAACTATTTTCAGTATTTATTTACTGTTAAAACTATTTTGTGTATCTCATGTTTTATTATAATGCTAAACCCACTCTCTTATAACCTTTTTGATTGTAGATGTTGGTTCCGGGTAGAGGTCGGTCCACCGTAGTGCCGAGGAAGGAATAAAGAGTTTTTGTTATTTATTTCGGAGTATGGTTTGTAATCTAAACAAGTTATTGTGGTCAAGAAGCTCTTCTTGTTTTGGAAATCATGTATCTCGATGGTTGTGTATGTATGGGTCAACGAATCTAAGCTTTTTAAAGATGTGTGAAAGTTTTTAAGTAGAATGATCCATATTGAAAGAAAAAAATGCTGGTTGATCAATCGAATGGTTTAAGTTGGTTGTGGGGCACCTCTCCTAGTAGGTAAAGCATTCTCAAGAAAATGGGTGTGATATTTTGATATCAGAGTCTAGGTTATAGGTTTTGTAGACACGGTTGAGTCTGGTACTATGGTGGACAGTAGGTTTGTGGGTAGTTTAACTTGACTAAAGTATGAAGTAATGGCCACATGTATGACATCGGGAAGAGGACTTTGGTATGTCGCACCATTGGCTTTGGACGTACATCTAACTAGCTTTGAAGTCTAATTGAAAACATGTTCTGCAGGCGTAGGTTTCTATTGGAAGTCATAGTGAGTTATCGGATTGGGGGAAGATAGCCCTATAAGTTTTGTAAGTTATCGGATTTTGGATGATAACCTTGTGAGTAGGGTGATAACCGTCTGATTAAGGCATAATTCATGCATGGACGTAAATGGGTTCTAGTGATTGAACCCTAAAGTAATAATAATTTTCTTTTACAATATAAAGAATAGAGAACTATGATGAAGCGTCATTTACCCCTGAACAATCGAATGGGGAGCGACAAGAAGTACCTCAACAAGTGGGACAACCAAATCAAATTGATCAGACTCTTAGAATGATAGAAGCTACTGCAAGGCTGAACAGAATACCAGGCTAATTGGGATACAAGTTGAAAGATTCAACAATTCTCTGGTGAAACAATTCAAGGATCTTGGAGCTAAGGAGTTTAATAGGACTACTAATCCCACTAAAGTTAAGAATTGGCTGAAGGATGCGGTACGCATTTTAAAAAGGTTTAGAGTAGCTAAGAACAGCCGAGTTTACCTCATCAATTTCATCTTTAGAGAAGAAGCCTACAACTGGTTGGACAGTTCACTTGGGCTCCTTTCTCGAATGCATTCAATGAGCAGTACAAGCCCGTATCATATAAGTATGGGAAGGAACAAGGGTTCATTGACCTGATTCAAGAAAAGATGAGTGTAGCCGAGTATGAGATAAAGTTCACTGAGCTATCCCAGTATGCACCATAGTTGGTTCAAGATGAAGAGACTAGGTGCAGAAGGTTTCATAAAGGGTTAGACTACTCGATCGGGACTAGGCTGACAGTTCTAGAGATCAGTAGTTATGCAAGTTTAGCGAACAAAGTTCGAATGAATGAGAAAGGTGTATGAAAATGAGAATAATTTAGAAAACATTTGGTAGTGCATCGGCAGACAATACTGGGAAACACAATTCCAAGAGTAATGCCTCGAAATCGCTAGTCTACCAAAGCCAGAGTTATCAGTCAACGGCTAAGAATACTGGATTCATGGGAAATCGATCGAACAAGAGAACATTCAGTGGTACAGAGAAACGAAAGTCTTCTACTTATTTTCAATGTAGAGCTGCGAACCATTTCATAAAGGACTGCCCAAAATCGGACATATGGGTAGTCTGCTACCGATGTGGTGAACCAGGGCATATAAGCTCACAGTGCACACAACAAAGGATGCTGATTGCATCCTCCATCGGAAGCAAGAAGTCTATGGGCAATGGACCAGCAAATACAATACAAGAGAAGGGAAAGGGAACAACAGAGTGGCTTGTAGTCCCATGATGAGTTTTCTCCATCACTAGACAAGATGTACAAGCGACACCGGATGTGGTAATACGTACCATTACTGCTTGTGGTAGAAATGTCTATGTTCTTATATATTCGGGCTTAATGCATTCATTTGTAGCACCTACTTTCATATCACAAGTAGATGGCATAACACATGAACCTCTAGACTATACAATAACTATTGATACACCTCTTGGGGAGGAAATGGTAATCAGAACCATATACCGGAATTGTTTACTAAGGATAGGTGAACAAGAGATGTTAGTTGATGTGATGCCATTAAGGATGAATGATTTTGACCAAGTACTTGGGATGGATTGGTTATCCACATATCATGCATCCCTAAATTGTTTTGGGAAGAATGTAATCTTCAAGATTCCAAGAGAAGTAGAGTTCTTCTTTTAGGATGATAGAGCTAAAACACCTGTTTGCCTTTTGTTTTCACCTAAATCAACCAAACTATTACAAAAGGGTTGTTAGGGATTGCTGGCACATGTAGTAGATACAAAATCAAAAGGGAATGAACTCTCAGAGATACCAGTTATGTGTGAATTCCCAGAAGAATTTTCAAATGACTTACAAAGTCTACTTGAGAGATCGAATTTACCATTAACCTATATCCCAACACAGCGCCTTGTAGACACCCCAATTTGGCAGGCCCTAATATGTAAGCCCGTTAGTGTAATGCGAGCCCGATGAGGAAAATTGAAAGTGTGGTACGCCGATTATCAAGTATGAAAAACTTAAGTTTCATAGTCAAGAAATCGACATTTGCCAAAACCCCTTTTGAGTCTTAATCGTTTGAATTACCAAAAGTTTTTAAAAAGAGCATTAATTTTGTTTTAAGTCAAAAATACCTTCCCAAACATGCCCTTAAACCCAAAAACAAAGTTTTAAACCTAAAAATGCATTTTAACTCCTAAAAACCCATTTTGACCTAAGAAATATTTTTAACCTAAAAATACCCAAAAAAGAATCCAAGCCACCAAGAATGTCGGTCTGGCATAAACCCCCTGGGGGATGTTTCTGTTGGCAGAATGATCTGGAATTCCTTTCCAATTCCGTATATCAACTAATGGGGACACCGGTAGGGAAGAGATAAAGCACCCCGCTTACTTCCATCGACCGGAACCACTCCTTGGCTTGCTCTCTGTTCAAGGAGACCCTGATTTCGAAACAACACTGGGGGCTTTCTTGGTCTCGACCACTGGATAAGGGCAAGATGGTTGTGCTTGAATAAGCCACCCTTGCCGACACACTATACATGCCAGACTGGCATTCTCCTTGATCCTCCATTTTGCCTTTTATTCCACGAACTCTATCCGTGGTGCACAATCTTGGTATATCCCATCACTTTGAAAATAATATATTGAGCTGAGAATTGCCTCTTTTGAGCATCTAAATCTTGAACCTAAATCTTGAACCTAAATCTTAAACCTAAATATCCAATTTTTTAGCAACCAAAACCTAATTCCTAGCATTGCTCTCTCAAATCCACTTGAATTCAAAGGCTCAGACGACTTGATTCTCAGCGTCGAATTCAAAAAACAAGCATACCGAGGGTAATTTTAGCATCATACGGGCGGTCCTCCCCTCTTAGGTTTGAATATATTATTTTCATTATTCGTCCTTGTTCTTCGTGTTATTTGTCATTCTTCGCCATTCATGTCAATATCCATATTATTTGGAAATCAAAGCACCAAAACATTCTTCAAAAAAATATGTAAAATTTTAATCTAAAGACATTTTATATATAATATCTAAAATGTTCGTTTTACGAACATATCTTTTGATTTCTAATAATATGAATATGGACGATCAATTCAAAATCAGATAGATCGTCTGTATTTCTTTTCGTTTTCTTTTAGTTTTCGTTATTATTTGTTTTATCTCTTTCATCTATCGTTGTCATGGGAATATGAATGTTTTAAAACTTAAATAATATTCAATGGATTGTCGGCCCTCGTTGTTGTATTTGATCTTGTCTCCCATTTTGAAAGTTATGTAATTTAATAGAATAGTTAGCGACGATCCATGAAATATGTTTAAGTATTTAAAATGTTCATATTGTGGTTTGTTTATTTTATTTTTCTTGTTATCTCTATTTTTTCTCATTATCGTGACACTTGCTCGTTCCAAGTCTGCTGATATTTGTGTTTTAATGCTTAGTTCGTGTAAATGGCGAGATGACGATGGTTTTTCTCTTAAACGTGGTTGGACCCAAAAATCTTCGAAACCATAGTTCTTTGGTCACAAAAAATGAGGATTTTTACTTTTTCCTACGAATCATTAAATCATTTTTTCATGATGAATCGAATAAATAAATTTTTCTATGAAAAATGGTTTTTCTTTTATTTTTGTATTCACTACATAAATATTTTATTTCTTTTTGCTGAGAATACCACATTTTCTTTTTTTAAAATGATAATGTTTTCTTTTGTTAAAAGACAACGTTTTCTTTTTTCTAAAAGATAATTTTCTTTTCTTTTCAAAATATAATATTTTCTTTTTTCAAAAGATAATGTCTTTTTTTCTAAAAAGTTCTTTTTCTTTTATTTTTCTAAGAAAATAAAAAAAAAAAACCTAAAAAGGAGGAATAGGTTCTCAACATTTCCAAACTGTTTAGAATTTTCTAATCAAATTCCTTATTTTGGAAAATATTAAAAATTCTAAGTTTTGGAAATTCTTTCTAAAATTTAGGTGATGATTAAGTTCATCTCTTATTTTTAAAATTTTTCTCAAAGGTAAGGAGAAAATCTTTATTTTAATATTTTAGAAGTTTCCAAATCAATATTTTTCTTTTTTGATTTATTCTTCTCTTTCTTTATAAAAATTCTAAAGGGGATCACTTGGTCCCACTCAAGCGTTGGGGACTTTTTTTAAATAATAATTAAATTATTAAGATGTCCTCCACGCAGATAAGCTATCCATATCCAAGAATAAGTTATTCCACCCTGAAACTATCTAATCTTCGCTATTCTTAAAACTGAATAAATAGGCATTCATGCATTTGGGACTAAATGAACTTAATTATAAATCGATGATTGATGAGAAGAGGCCGACATAATTGACGGGCGAGGTGAGTGCCTAATTCCTTCCCACTTCGTACCTTAGCCCCCGAGTCGAGTTATTTGGTAATGAAAGGGTTATGCCTTATCTAAAATGAAGTTATTCAAGGATACAGTTCATGGACGTTAAAACCAAGTGACGACTTCTGTTTAAAAAAAAAATCTATAATTTTGATCTCTAGCTATGTGAAAAATCAAAAATAGTCATTTGGATTCTATGAATCCATTGACTCGTGGCATCAGAATAAAATCTAAGAGATCATTAACCAATGGTTTGAGTGGTATGCGTCGGGCTCAAGCGATTTGGAGAGAATTAGTCCGTAGGGATTGTATCCTCACGTCCCAATTTTGATAAGAAAAAAAAGATGGGCCTCCAGGTTTCCATCTGCTCTTTTTTGGCCCGCTCACAGTGGCGACTCCACTGGGGAACACAAGAGGGGTAAACTCCAAAGTAGTCATTGGCTTATCTTTAAGCCCATTAGGCCTTCATATCATTTTCATTTCTAAGAGCTTTTTTTTTTGTCCTGCGATCCTTGAAACCTCATCGGAGTAACCTCTTAGATCTAGACCACCTTCTCTGGCCTTGTACCCTTTGGGTATATGAAAAGGGAGTCAGGGTTATATTGATCAAATCTATCACTGCTACGCATGGCTTGCACACGCGCTAACAGATTGATGGATGGTGCACCCTCGCTTCCTCGCTCGAGAATGATAACTATTGACCACCAGGCCTCTAGTCCATGTAAATAATCTCTAGAACTTATCATATAGGACATTGAATCTTATCTGAAGGGAATGTGTTTATCTGATATCCTAAAAACCTATTTGATACATTCAAAGCTTATCTGATCATACTTGAGACTTATCTTATATACATAAAGCCTATCTAATATACTTGGAGTCTACCTGATATGCTTAAAACTTATTCGATAAGTTTAAAGTTTATCTAGTATACTTTGGGTCTATCTTATATGTTTGGAGTTAATATGATATATTTCAAGTTTATCGAATAAGCTTATAGCTAAATCTGATATGCTTAAGGTTCTTCTGCTCTGCTTGAACCTCATCTGCTATGCTTGAAGATTATCCATTTGTTGAACTACAAGTAATTTAGGCCTACTAAATTAGGGTTTTGTTTCTCTCATACTTGGGTCACTTTTTTTTTAAAAAAAGAAAAAGAAAAATCACAACAAATCCCCTTGGGTTTGTAATTCAAAGTCCTCTTGAAATCTGTCAAAAATACTAATCAAATGGCTAAAAAATTCACTACCATGGAATACATGATGAAGGCGATGCAAAAGGTGGAGAAGAGTGTTTCCAAACTCCAAGCATCCATGACCCATTTGACTGCTAAACTTTCTGAAGTTAATCGAGCCATGCTAAGTTTAAACCTACCCCATGCTACGTTAAGCCGCACCCAAAATGATCAACCCTTACCTTTCCAAGTACATGACCTATTCAATTCCTTCAACTTCATCCATGTAGGCACTGACCCATCCCTTATCTATCCAAACCAAACCAATCGAAACCCATTTAGCCAAATGCAATCAAGACAAATTCAAAGGAACCAAGTCTCACAAGGTCACGCCCACAATTACCAAGCACCCTCTAGATCCAAAGCTCCAAAGCCAACCCAAAAAAAAGACTTTCACTCCATTAAAAATGACCCTCTCTATTGCCTTATCTCACCCAACCAGAAGAGGTCTCCTAAAACCTTTAGATCCTAAACCACCGCCAAACCCTTTACCACGCAAATACAAGAAATCCCTGTACTGTGCCTATCATCAGGGGAATGTCATCATACCAAAGATAAATGCTTGCATCTTAGACATGATATTTGAAATCTTATAGACACTTAGATGATTGCACCACCTTATGTTGCACTTAAGCCAAATGTTGCTAATAACCTATCGTCGAACTCTGTAATTTTTTGGCCACCCAAAATCAATTTCATTCAAGACGATCTAATCCAATTTGATCATGACCTCCACAATATCTCATCCAATCTCTCAAAGCCCCCCATGGTTGCTTGTGAGCTTAAAGAAACATGTTTAATGATTAAAGAAGATGAAAAATTATTTGCATGGAAAAAACGTAACTCTCAACATTTTGAGATGATTCAAAAGAAGATTACTGATGCATAGCAAAAGTTTCTTTGCATAGAAGATAACTACCCTTTAAAATACTTAAGAATCTCAAGTCAACCAAGAAGTGAGAAAGATGATGAATTGCTAAAACTACTGCTCGACAAGGATCAATGGACTAAGGAGATTTAGGACTGCAATGCGATAAAATGATGCTTATTGACAATTAGCTCACGACAAAGGATGTTATTGGAAAGATCGACATGGTACTATACACACTATGGACAACTAATCAAAGTTTGTTTTTTTTTTTTGTTTAAAAAATAAGCTTCTTCATCAAGTCTTTCGAATAAGAGTTTAGAAAAAATGTGTGCGTCTGTCAAGCTTGTTAAGTTTTTCTTTATAAAAAATATCTCTCACACAATCCCCTCCTTCTCCCTCCACCAAAAAAATAAATCCATCCCATGTGATTCTTGAACTACGTAATGGGCTGATTCTCTCAAAAGGGGATACGTAGGTGATCCTTGAATTTAGGGTTCAACCCAATACTGGTTAAACTTTTCCTTACTCTTTAGTCCAATTCACTATAAAGACAGCTGAAATAATCAACCCGAGAGTTGAGATTGATCCTTTGAAGTACTTAGATTTGTCCACCATGCCTTCTAAAAAGACCTCGAAGTTGTTCGATCTGTTGGAAAATACAAAGACCCTAAACTTGTGATCCAGTCTTACCCGATGACTTCCCTTGCAATGGTTATAAAAGATCGCATCGTCAAAGTTACATTCTAGTTCATCAGGAAACCTTAGAATGAATTGAAAAATGAATGCTTTATTCTTGGGGGAACTAATGTTGAATAGAAAATTAAAAAACGAAAAAGCTCGCTAGGTTGAAAACCCACATGGGCAGCCTAGGCGAAAACGAGAGCCAAGAAAAAAGAGGAAAAAAAGTTCACTAGGTTGAGAACTGGAAAGGGTGGCTTAGGAAAAAGTTAAAGCATAACAAAAAAAATGAAAGAAGTCTCAACGACATGTTCCTAGCCTTGAGTTTGTGAGATCACCGAAGAATTCGAAAGACGACATCACCCGATGAAGTGATCTGCCTTGATTTTGGATAATTCTTATGTTTAAACCATGTGATTCAAAGTGAAGAAAAACCATCATTTTTTTTATCCTTATTTTTTCTTTCAAATCAATTATCCACTGCAAATATTTTGAGCCTTTGACTCTTCTTTTCAAAACTCATTAGACAGTCATCTCCCACATTTGGGTCAAAAAAGATAGAAAAGGAAAAAAAAATAGAACAACAAAGAAAAATCTGTAGCCAACAAATACAAGAGACAAAATTCAAAATAAAATCAAAAGTGGGACGATACAGTTATTCAAAAGCATGAAAGAAGAAGAAAAGAAAGAGAAATAATGGAGTGAGAATAAAAGGCGGCTGCTAACATAAAAAACCCAAAATGTGATTTTGTTTGAGCCTTAATTTCTCTTTATTTCTTAACCTCAAACCCAAGCCTATGTTACAGTCCAAATAAAAGTTATTTCCAATTGAAAAATGTGGCTTAGATATGAGAAATTATAACTTAAGGGTACGATTGACCCCGTGACCAGGGACACCAGATATTCTTAGTTCTAGTTTTGAACAGATATGTTCATTCATATGTAACTAGGAGCATGCGTGCTTTAAGTTTATGATTCAAATCATAAATAGTCCCGTGACTAGGGGAATTAACCATGCTGCTAGAGGTGTGATTCCTGTTACTTCGTGATTGGAGTAGCGCATTGTGACTGCATACGTGCTTTGAGTTTATAACTGACATCCTAAATAGTTCCGTGACTAGGGGAATTAACCCTGTTGCTGGAGGAATGATTCTTATTACTTTGTGATTGAAAAAGAATATTTGAGTCTCCTTTTTTTTATGAGACTAGAGGCATACACCGTTTGAAGAATGATCAAAGCAAGGGGCATGAACTAAGACACAAACTCCTGTAACCTATCAAGAGTTGTTCAACAAAGGCAATGCACTATTTTGAAGTAAATAGCATAACGATATGTAAGATATCAAGGGCATCAAATTCTTGATCACACAGTAAAGACTTTTTATCTTTCACGACAACCAAACGACAATAAGTGAATTTCATTAGGCATGTGTGTGTCAATCATGATCATAAGAGAGAAAACTCTCAACACTTGAATTTGTCATAACAAGTTTCAACAATAGTGGAAGAAGACTCTCTTTAATGTTGAAATTTCTCATAAACCTCCCAAAATCATTCACCATCTTTTATGAAAAAATGAACAAAAATAATTTGTTTTGTTTTGTGTCTTTTAATGGCCATTTTTTTGTGTGTTGTCAAAATCAGTCAACCATTTTTAGAACCTTTAACAGATCTTTGAATATGTTGTCATCCTTATGAGTATATTATCATTTTGAAATTTTCAAAGCCATCTGTACAAAAGAGTGAATTTGATTGAGCATCATCATCGCCAGAGTTACCAAACACATAAATAAAAAAAGCCTAATTTGAGGAGAAAAAAAAATATTGGCCCAATTTATTGGACAATATGACGAGGCATAAATTGTTTGCAGCTTGATGCTAGATATATGCTCATGAATAATGTTTTTTTTTTTTATATATTCTCAACTTTCTCTTGGTATAAAAATTGTTAACCCTCAGGATAGAAGTTCCCATCGCTCGGAATATGTTGAGCATGTACCCCTGAATTATCGGAAGGTACAAGGTGTTAAGGATGATACTCTTCTTCACCTGTGTGTTGATCACTGAGGTGTGGACTCGGGTTGGTATGCCCCCACATCTCCTTAATAAGCTCGAATAACAGTAGAACTGCTACGTATTTGAATGGTGGTAGAATTACTAGCCTTTGTTTCTCTTTTTGTTACTATGTTGAGTTGCTCAAGCCTTGAGCTTTGCACCCCAAATCAAGTCTGAACAATTTTTAAAATGTATTTCAAAATCAAATCAAGTCCAGAAAACTCCTATTTGGTACTCCTTCAACCAATTTACTTTTCAAATCCTTCAAAATTTAAATTCAAATCCAAATTCAACTTTAATTGACATCCAAATGCAACATCTAAATCATCTCCCCCAAAAAAATTTCAAACTTCTTTACTTCAAAAATTTGACCTTTCCCCCTCAAAGTCCTAACCTTAACAACTCAAAATCCAAAATCTTTCCGACATAGATTTCAAGTCTCAGAACTCCCATCCAAATTTCAAAACTTTCACAAATTCCAAAATTCAAAACTCAATATTCAAATTTCCAGACTTAAATTCAAATTTCCAAATGAAATCTGAAGATTCAAAATTTTCAATACCTGAAATCTAAATTCCATCTTCAAAACTCAAAATTCAAACTTCAAGATTCACAATTAAAATTCAAAATTTATAATTCAAAACTCAAAACTCAAAATCAAAATTCCAAATTTCCAATTCAAATTCAAAAATTCAAAATTCAAAATTAAGATTCTGATTTGAGATTCAAAACTTGAAATTCAAAATTCAAAATTCAAAATTTAAATCCAAATTCAAATTTAAATTCAAACTCAAATGGTCCCCCGAACCTTAAATTCAAGATATTCTTGGCCATCTGGACCTTAAATTCAATCTCTTCTTGGTCCTCTGGGCCTTAAATACAAGCTCTTCTTGGTCCCCTAGAACTTAAACTCAAGTTTTTCTTGGTCCCGTAGACCTTAAATTCAAGCTGTTTTTTGTCACGCCCCGAATTGGGAAATGTGACCGACCATGGTTTATGGGCCTTTGACCCAATAAACCAAGTAAGTCTTAACATGAATTTAGCTAACTATATGCTAAAACAATATCAATTTCTATGAATTAAATAGTAATAACCAATATGACATAAATGGATCAAACAACCCAATGTCTCATCACAATGATGTTATAGAATCCATGATAAATGTATTAAACATGCGGAAGCAAATGTAATGAAATGTCCTAGAGGTCATATGTCCTGGATCCCACGCAGCAGTCCATCAACTAGACCTCTCCTTACTGGAGACCTGAAAAAAATGTCAT
>JAUTBS010410958.1:0-25207 GCA_032361285.1 Aequorea victoria | reverse complement strand
CTTGCATACCTTACTCTCTTGGTGACTTGTTATGAAACTATCTTGTTGCATCATATAGATGCACTCGTGAAAATTTCCATTAAGAACTGTAGTGTTGACATCCATTTTCCAAACTTCGTAATCAAAATGATCCGCAATGGATAAAAGAATCCTGATGTACTCAAGCATAGCTACAAGAGAAAAAGTTTCCTTATAATCGATCCATTCTTTCTGAGTAAACCCTTTTCCAACAAGCCTAGTTTAGAAGATTTTCACCTTCCCGTCCACCCCACTTTTCCCTTTGTAGATCCATTTGCATTCTATAGGTGTACCCCATCCGAAAAATCAATAAGATCCCAAACATGATTGGAATACATTGATTTTATCTCTGAATTCATAAATTTCATCTAAAGATCTCAGACCTTATTTTGGATTTTTTCGTTATACTTCTTGGGTTCTTGTTCATGTTCTCCTGTGATCTCACCGAAGCGTTCAGCCAAGTACACCAACCTCTCAGGCTCTTGCTTGACCCTCTGACTACGATGAGGCTTTTTTTAAGCTTGTGTACTAGTGACACGTTCCTGATTATCAATAAATATCCCACTACCAAAAGGTAATGAGTTATTGATATCAGTTGATATTCCTTCTTGTGCATTTGGTGCATATGTTCGGTTACTTCCTCTTAGCTCTTGTAAGATTAATTTACTCTTAGGCTTGAAGTTCATAATATAATCCTCTTCCAAGAACTGGGCATTGGTACTAACAATGATCTTTTGTCACACCCACTCCCCGGAGGATAATTAAACCTACTCGGAGTGGTGTGGCACAGGCTTGCTAATCCAATCTCATATAAAAGATAAACAATGCACTACGTATTTCCTATAAAAAATTCCTCATAGATAAATTAAATCATCACTAGAATCCAAACATATAAATCACTAAGGGATCCTCCATCCCTACATACAAAAATAGAACTTTTAATCCACGGGATACTCAATCCCAACTATGATTACAACCTAATAATCATCTGTTTGTATACATTACAACCCAAAAGAAGACTTATACAAAAAGGTCTTCATCTCTGAAAAGATACTCCACCTGGCACTAATGGACCAACATTTACCCCATACTGAAATCTGAAATCAAAAATGTTACAGGAGAGTGAACTTAGCATCTTAATAAAAAGTATACAACAACAAAATATAGAAATGCAGGTTTTCGCACCATAAAACAACACATTTGTTCTAGCAATTCATGCAAAAGAATAAACTCATGATTCGGCTTACTAGCCAACACATACGGTTTTATAGAAACCTTTCAAGCTTCGGCATACGGTCCTACGACCAAACTTAAAGATTTATAAATGCACTTACTTCTTTTCAACATACGACCCTATGGCCAAGCCTTAATGATACATAAAACATTTCAAACCTGGCCCTACGACCCATCTTATAGATTCATAACTATTTTAAACCGGTCCTACGACCCATAATAGCTTAAAAGCTTTCATACCGGCCCAACGGCCCAACAACCAGCTTAGAAAAATAAAATTTAGATTTTCTAAACCCACGGCTCATTAGCCCAAGTCATAATTTCTTAATAGGATAACATACGTGCTCACTAGCACACACACATACAACATCTTTCAGTGACCAAGTAGGCGTTTAACCTCATGACCAGTAGTTCTAACGGTACCACTACCTCAATCAGAACGCACTTTATTGGAGTGGAAGATATGAGGGCCACTCATTTAACACCAGTGGTAAGGGCTACAACCGCCCACTACTGGGCTACGCCCCCATCGGGGCCAAATAATGCCCACTTTTAGGCTACGCCCCCAACAGGGCTAAATACTCGGGATGGTTACCCGCAAGAACTTGGCACTTTTTGACAAAATAATATATTTTAAAGAAAATATATTTCTACGCACACAAGCAACACATGCTCAGGATCTTTATGTTTCAAGAGAAACCATTTTCCAGCTATACAAGTAACATATGCTCACCATCTCTATATTAAGGGAGAAAACCATTTTCCAGCTATACAAGTAATATATGCTCACCATCTCTATATTAAGGGAGAAAACATCTTTCACAAAAATACGAGCAACACATGCTTACGAATACCTTTCACAAAACATGATGAGAAGAACATAACATAATGCATAACAACAAAACATGCTCATAAATGTATTTAAAATATTTTCACAACATACTAGTCATTATGATATTGCTATTCAGTTTCACTTGATTCGAGTGTCTCAAAGATCACCTCGTAGATCTTGAGGCATCGCTCCAACGTCCGCGGTTTCCTCTCTGGGACCTAGATTTCACAACAACCCATAACTGAGTATCAACTCGTGCCTCAAAAGAATTCTAAGATTCTACCCCTTGACCCCATGATCTTAAAGGATTCTCAATTCCTTGTGGAACATCATTTCTTTTGTTTCTTAAAGATTTCCCGATTTTACCATGCTTGATAAATTCATTTTAACATGTTAAACCCTCATAATAATTTCCTATAAGGTTTCAGAAGTTACATGTGGCTGTTAGCTATATTTTTCCTGAAGAAACTGAAGGCCAAAAGCGGCCACAAAAGCTCTGAATCACTGTTGGAAAGAGGCCGTCACACTTTTGGGTCGACACAAATTGGGATCGGGTCAACTCACATGCCTCTGGGTCGACTCACAACATTTTTGGGTTGACTCATGATCATGAATGATAGAGAAATCGAGAGCCACATACTTTGAGTCGACTCATGAACCACTTGGGTCGACTCAGAATGTTCATTGATGGGTTTGGTCGAGGCGGAGGCTGAGGTATATCGGTTCGTGCGCGTTGGGCGCAGACTTGGGTCGACTCACAACCTCGCATGTTAAAGAATTAGAGAGCTAAAAGGTTTGAATCAACACACAGTCTATCCTATGTCGACTCAAGGTCTCAACTTATAGAGATACCGAGGGTGATATTGTTTTAGTCGACACACGGGGGTTCTGGGTTGACTCACTTCCACGCCTGCTAAAGATACAGAGAGCAAGTCCACTTGGGTCGACTCACAGGTCATCGTGGGTCGACTCACATCCATGCCTGAGAGAAATACCAAGAGCTTCAACATTTGAGTCGACACAGATAGGGCATGGGTCGACTCAAAGGCTCGAAAACACAGATGCTCTATTCTTTATTCATTGTAACAAGGCTCTGTTTGGGCGGAAAAACATGGTTTTTGTCCATTCTCTCATGATCGGCTACATCAACCCTCTTCCTTCCTCCATAACTCATGCATGCCTAACTCTAAAACTTCTTAAAATGTTATCTTTATGATTATTAAGAAACTAATTTCTAGATTTCTCCCATTAATATACCGAAGGATGGATAAAAGGGAGATCCACATGTGTGCATGTAATAAGACTATAAAGGACATTACAGGGGTTTTCTTCCTCAACAAAAGATATAGGATTTCTACCTTTCGAAAGAAGATGACAGATAAAATGGTGTTAGATTCCTTCCTTCACCGATCTCCACTCATAGGGTCTTGTATGCCAAAGATTAGCTCCCGAAAATGCTGGGATATCAACGAGAAAAAACTCCAAGGACACTTCAGAGATTTCTACATTTCTTCCTCTCCGCTTCTCTTCTTATTTTCCACTCTTCCCTCCTCCTTCTCTCCAGATGAACACAACCTTTGAATCCACAAGAACTCCCTGAATTTGTAAATAGATTTTGGTCAAAGAGAAAGAGAAAACGATTTCTAAAATCCCATCACTTGACCCATGAAATGATGTGAGTGCAGAGATGACATCACTAAAGCCAAAAGGGTAGTCTACTAACCCCAAATTGACAAGACTAGTGCTTGTAAAGAAAGCCACCGAGTTTATTATTGTATATATATATATGTATATATACATATATATTCTATTTTCTGATTTTATGTTTGGAGATTAAATTACCTTGGCCTAAAATACACTTTAGGTTCCTCTTGTTTTGGGGTTTTAAGAATTAATTCTCATTTATGTTCCAAATTAAAATAATTGGGTCTATTTTGTATTTATATTTTGAATTCATAATTTATCTTGGCCCATAATTCCAAACAAAACATCTTTCGGGCCTTAAACAAGGTTAATTATTTTTAAGATTTTCCATTAAAAATTAGGGGATGTTACACCTTTGGTCCTTAGAATCATAAAATAAATATCCCTTGGTGCCTTTAGGGTAATCCACAAAGTGACACACATCTGTCTTAGATTCAAACTTCCCCGGTTTCTTTTTTAGCATGTGTGCTGGACAATCCCAAATTCGAGCATATCCCAGATTGGGCTTGCGCCCATTTCACAGTTCTGTGGGAGTTGAAGAAATTGACTTTGATAGAACTAGTTTCAACAAATATGTTGTCGCCTCTAATGCAAAACCCCAAAATTAATCATGCAAATCTGAATAACTCATCATAGACCTAACCATATCCAAAAGAGTCTAGTTCCTTCTTTCTACTACACCATTCTGCTGAGGTGTGCCAGGTGCAGTGAACTGGGATGTAATCCCTACCTACTCTAGGTATTCCCTAAACTCTCCCAAGAGATATTCTCCACCACGATCGAATTGTAGTTTTTTGATTAGTTTACCATGCTACCTCTCCACCTCACCCTTGAAAACTTTGAATTTCTCAAAGCATTCAGACTTGTGGTGCATCAGGTAAACGTAATCAATCTGTGAGTAATCATCAATAAAGGTGATGAAATACTCAAAGTCACCTCTTGCCCTGATAAACATGGGTTCACACAGGTTGGAGTGAACCAATTCCAGTACATCATTTGCTCTATAGCCCTTAGCCAAGAACGGTCTCTTGGTCATTTTACCTTTCAAAGAGGATTCACAGACAGGAAGTACCTTCACTTCCAGTAAGCTTAATTGCCTATTTAAAACTAGTCTTTTAATCCTTTTTAGGATAATATGCCCAAGACGTAAGTGCCAAAGATATGTTTGGTTTAATAAAAAAGGTTCTTTTCTTTTTAAATAATTTATATTAGTGTTATTCAATTCAGTATTAAGTAGTGCCGATATAATAGGTTTGATAATATACAGATTGTTTACCAATGTGCCAGAATAAATATAAGAACTGCCAAATTTAATAGAAATATTCTTATTAAAATTGACCGAATACCCATTCAAAACCAATTTCGAAACAAAAATTAAATTTTTTCGAATTGAAGGTACATAAAAATAATCATCCAATATTATTTGCCTACTGCTACCAAAATTAAGAAAAAAAGTTCATACTTCTACTACTGCTACTTTATTCGCGTCACCCATGAACAAATACATCTCTCCATCATTTAGTTACCCGGTTACCTGGAGCACCTACAAAGAATTGCAGACATGATTAGTGGATCTTGAATCTACACATTAGGTTCCCGTAGATTCCACCACAAAATATGCTTCAACTATAAATGAAGAATTGTACCTTGTCCATTTCTGTGCTTCGCTAAGAAGGCCAGACAATACTTCTTTCAATGCCCTGACTGATGGAAAAAATAGGACTTGCCTTTCGGCTGCTTTCCTGCCCTTTGAGTCTTCTATTTAGTTTTAACAACCGGATGTTGCTTCTAAACTTTCCCTTTCTTCTTCTTCTTTCTTTTCAGGTTAAAAGTCGAGGGTCGTTCAGCAACATTCACCACAGGCTGGTTCCTGATGATACCTTTAGCTACCTACTGTTCTTTAAGGAGCTGCGCCAATGAGTAATACACTTTACTCATCGTAAAATTCAGGCGAAACTGCTTAAAAGACTCTGGTAGTGACAGAAGCATGAAATCGATCTTAGTTTTCCCATCTATTTCGGATCCAAGGATCTCTAATTCGTTAAGAATGTCGATCATCTTAAGAACATGATACCTTACCGGGGTACCTTCAACCATCTTGGTGTTCATCAAGTTCGACATAGCCGTCATTCTAGAGGAACGATTTTCATGCTCAAACATTTCCCTAAGGTTTAAAATCATCTCAGAGGTAGTGGTCATATACTGATGCTGGTGGTGCTACACATTTGACATGGAAGCTAAATTGTAGCAACGAGCCATCTGATCTGCTTTTCTGCCACTTCTGGTAGGCCCGGACTTCCCTTTCGATTACGCCATCTACCCAATCTATGGGACATGGTTTTGTTAAAAATAAATTTAAAGTCATCTAGCATTAGGACAATGTCAATATTTATTTTTCCATTGATAAAATTTGATCCACTTAGTTTGTTTTCCATTAATATTGTAGCGAGATGATTGAATGAACTGCTAATTATATCTAAAAAAAATATTCATTCAATTAGATTTCGTGAAAAAACTCGTTTCAACTAAATTTAAATTGACTTCCCTCAACTGTCAATTAAAAATAAATTCTGTCAGTTAATCTAATTTTTTTACAATTCGATTTCTCGTTCAGAGTTTATCTCATTCACTTTAAATTAGAGAGATTATATCCTTCAATTGTATTATCTGAAAAGTTCAGAAAGCCTCTGTCCAATAAAATAAAATGACTAGCACTTTCGGCCATATAAATAATAACAGTGCCTCCGTTGGAGAGGATATATTATTTATATCTTAAGTGTATACCATTAGTTAATTCTCAAAATTAAACCTGCTCATAATAAACCTTCTTGTTGGGGGGTCGCTCATACTTACTATTTAATTATGTGAATTATCACTTGAGAGTTTTATTCCAGTGATATCTGCAATTAAAACCATCCGTTTGGAAGGTTAATTAATTACATCACATATAAAACACTAATAGAAGTCGTGGGGTTCAATTAAAATCCCTTTACCCACTTAATATTTAAACTTGAGGAACAAAACTTTTTTATTTTCAAAAAATAATTCAAAAGGGAATATTTAATTTTCCATGAAAAAATTATTTTTTTGATTTCTTTATTTTAATTATCCAAAATAAAATAAACTATGTAAATTAAAATAACCTAGAAATCAAAATTAATTTAAGCAACAAACTAAAATGCCACTTTTAATTAATTTAAGAAAATAACCATGAAAAATTAAATTTTTTTTTCATAAAAAAAGTTTTCTAAGGTCAAATCTTTTAATCCATGTTGTCCATATTTAAGGACACTTAAACTTACAATAAATAAAAAACCATCCACGCAGTTTAATAGAAAATTAAAAAAATAAATTAATTTTCTCCCGTTTATGGCCTCTAGCAAACAGGGCCCTAGCCCTTTTAGGGTTTGCACCCTATTCTATTTGGGTTACTGCTGCCAGTTGTTTTGAATCTTCAAAAGCTTTAAGCACTAACACCCATTTAAGAAAATTATGGTTTGCACTGTCTAAATGCTTCAATAGTCGTCACTGCCCCTACGCCTTTGCCGGTGGTTCGTGAGTCTTCTCATTGCCTCGTCATAGCACGAGCCACCTTTGGTCTGTTACCGTTGAACTACGCCATCGCTGGTCCTCATCCGCTGCTGCGCGCCGCCGCTTCGCGTCGCTGGTCACACGACTTGCTGCCATGTGCCTCTGCCTGCTGCGGCTTGTACTTCCTGTGCTTGTTCCTCATTCGCTTCCTGCATCGCACCTAGCCCAGCGCTGCCTATGCCTGGCTGCTGCCAGTGCCTCACCCACGCCGTCACCGCTTGGCTTTGCTGTCCATTGCGCCAGCATGCTGCGCACCCAGCGTCTCTGCCCCGCGCCTGGTTCGCCACGGCGCCGCCAGCTGCTGCCTTCTTCTTATTCTTGAATCTTCTTTCAGATTACATTATTAAAAAAATAATCTCACATCTCTCTTAATAAAATAAATTATTTTAAAGAACTGCAGTCCAAACCACCGTAGGATCCGATCTAAAATGAAAAAGTAAGACCATAAACGGAGGAATAATTATTCAAACCATTCTGCAACACAACGGTTAATCGTAGATCTAACATCCACACAGATCTATTAAACTGGATTAATATTGGACAACATGTAATCCATATTAAAATCTAATCACAACTGTTTGCACTGATACCAATTGTTAGATTTGCGAAATAAAATTGCCGACGTATCTTACATTAGACGTTAATACGGATTTAAAGATAGATTACCCGGAGTTAAAAAAATCTACCTGCTAATTCTGGTAGGTTTGAATCAAAACTGCAACTTCTCGGATCTTCAGGTGTATGATCAAATTACAAAATTAGTTAGAGCACGGTGGGTGGTCACCGAAACTGGCCGCCGCCCCTTCTCTCTCTTTTTCTGATTAAAACCCCTAATTCTGCAAAATATGAAACTAAGTTACATATTTATAGCTGATGTCAAGTGAGGAGAGAGATCTGATCTGCAATTATGGACTACAGTGGGACCCGAGAATAATAATTAAATTGGCTTCCAAAAGAATTAAAAAATTATATATCAGTACCCTGTGATATATTTCTAATCTTTTAATTGTAATTAATTCCACTAAATAATTAGAACTGCACTTCAATTTAATTATCTCAGATCATTACGATAGAAATCATTATTTTCCGAGTTATACAACACATAATATGATTCTCCATGTTAAGTTTACCAATACCTTCTTAGTGAAATCTAATTACTAACAATTTAATTTCACCAACATCGACAATTTTCTATTACCAAATTTAACTTATTTGATATACTACCGAATTAAATTAATAATCCACTGATTAGGTTTACTGGTTGTAAAAAACTTATGAATTTATCAAAGGTGTATTACAATTCAGAATTATTCTAGACACGAATTTTACCGAAATATAACACTGATAATATTCTAATATTTATTACCCAGACTATAGGATTTATTAAAATAATGAGATTGAATCACACCCGTAAGTAATTCAAAGTAATAAATATTAAAACACGTCAGCATTAAATATTTATCAGGATTAAGAATCTATGTGCCCTCGAGAAAATCGTGAAATTATATAAGTCTAATCCTGTCAGTATATGAACTTTGATTTCACCTTTGGTCCTGTTGAATAAATTTTTGGTGTACCGAACACATTTCTCCTAGAATTATCGAACAAATCCCTATGATTAAGATAAACAATTAAGATTGTGCTCGCAGGTATACCGATATGATGTCAACCCTATCTAGCCTGTGAACAAATTTAGTTATACAAGAACTAAAATTCTGATCTTCTGTAAGTAAACCAAGCTATAGTTATAAGAATTTCTACTGTATATAATTATTGATATACCGCATATTAAATATAAATAATTAACAATGCAATTTTCACAAATACAGATATAAATGAGCTGAGACAATCCAAATACGATTGAAAAATAATATAAAATGTCCGAATATGATTTTATACAAAACCCAAACAAATCACACAATCTCTATAGACATCCCCAATTTCTACTCCACTTCCTACAGACATCATTATAGTTATGGTATGGTTCAGATTAGTGCTTGGCTTGCCCAAGTGTGATGCAAATGCCTATGATATGAATGAATGGGTCAAACCTGGATCAATAAGAACATAAACTTCTTTTCTAGAAATTTTAAGTTTACCTATAACCACATCTAGCGTTGTCGTCGTGTCTTGTCGTGTCATAGCAAATACTCTCCCTTGCGTTTGTTATATTCCGGAATTATTGTCTCCTCATCCTTGATTGTTTCTAGATGGACCTCCACACGCTTGATTAAAATAACCTGTATTTTCAGGCCTTCCCATCACGATACTTCCAACCGATGTTTGCGCCTGATCCCCCCATCAACAATCTCTTTGAATATGGCCGTGTTGTCCACACATGTGGCACTTGACATTCGTTCTATCCATTGTCGCAGTACAATCTCTTGCTATGTGCCTAGTCTTTCCACATGACTAACATTGTTTGGGCCTGTTCTAACTGCTAGTCATTCCCTTATCTTATGTGTTATATCTCAAAGAAAATCCTCCACGTGTCTTCCCATTACAAGTTTGAGTTCTATTCATGAGTGATTTAAAAGAACATCTCACGGTCTGTGTGTAACATCCCGTAATTTTTAAGAATCCAAATTAAGTGCTTTTATGAATTAAGATGAGAAGTCTTATAAGTAATTTTTCTTGAGAATCAAGTTTAGGCGCGAGACATGTAAACTAAGTATAGGATTCATTTAGAAGCCTAAGTTGAAAATTCAAAAAGGCTTAAAAAAAACCCAAGTAGGTTTTAAACAAGCTTATAAACTTTGGTTCAAGAGAAGAACAAAAGCCTAACAACCATTGAATGGAAATCGAATAAAATGACGCAAGGCGAAGAATCGAATTTTGGCGCAACTTTTAACCTAGGTCAAAACATAAAAGTTAAAATGAACCAAGTGATGGAACACTTATGGAAGTTTGAGCTAAAGCCCAAAACATTCTGAGAATTTAGAATATGGGCAAAATAAATATAATTATGCCCAATTAAAGTGAGGCCCAAAAAAATAAAAAGGATAAAACAGGTCTAATGAGGCCTAATCCTGATTAAGGTCTAAAAGATGATTTGTTTGGGATTATGGGCAAAAACAATTTGTAAACCCAAAATATAAATATAAATAGGCCCAATTGAGGCCCAATGGAAATTAATTCCTAAATCCAAAAACAAGAAAGGCCTAAAAACTTGAATTTTGGTCCAAAAATTTTAAATTGGCCCAAAACCCATTTTAATTCTCATGAATTAATTAATAAATATATACAATAGGTCTTCTAGAATCCCCACGGATAGCTTCCCCATGACAGGGGGAGTGATGTGACTAATTTTTGACTTAAAGAAAAGAAAGAAGAAAAGAAAACAAAGAAAAGATGGGAAAGCATTGAGCTTTCTTGAAAATGTTGTTTTTCTTACATCATCAAAGCCTTCCAAGGTTTTCATTGAATAGTAAAATGTACATCAGAGAAGACTTGATGAGGGAGGCTTGAAATGACTAAAATAAAATAAAAGGAAAAAGAAAATAAAAAGTCTTGTCAAAGTATCCTTAAATTAGGGAACATGTTTCCCAAATAAACCAAATAAGGCATTAAGTCTATGAAAACTAAATTAATGAATCCAAACATGGTTTTAGCTATCTTGAAACCAAAGATTTGGTTGGAACTCAATCCAACTAGAAGAATAAGTATGCAATTGGGAATTAGGTTTGAACTCAATGAGAGGCAAAATGAACATTTCACATCCAATTGTTGCCTATAAATAGAAGGTTTCTCCCAAACACTTAGAAGCATTTTTCTACACCATTCCCTTAACCCATAGTGATAACAACAGAGAGAGAAAAAGGAGAGGGAGAAAAGAAAGAGAAGGAAGAAAGATGAAGAAGAAGAAAGAAGGAAGAAGGAAGAAGGAAAAATGAGAAAAGCTTAAAGCTAAGTTCTACTTTCTTGGAGCAAGAAAGACAACTAAGTAATAGATCTTCAAGCCCTCCATTTATTTTTTAAAATCATCTTCTTAAATTTATACCTCTCTAAGCTAAAAGAAGATCAACCATAAAAGAACCAAACATGGATGAAGCCCAACTCAAAGAAAAATGGACTTTCTTGAGTTGTACGAAAAATGAAAAGAAGTAATGAGACCTATGAAAATGTCAAGGTAAATGAATAAAATGGTATATAAAATAATAATAACAAAATTTGGAAACTTTCTTGCATGTTCAAGAAAGAAGGAAGTTGATGGATGTAGGAGATCCTTTGAGAAATGGACAAAACAGTGACAATAAAGCACATCAACGAATTTTTGTGCTAACCAAACAGAGCCCAAATAAAAACCTGTTTTTGACAGCACTATTTTTGCATGTTGTCAGCATGTATAATTTTGTTTTGGACCCAAAAACATGTTTTAGAACCCCTATGCTATTTTTGAACTTTCTACGTCAGAGTTGCCAAAAAACAAAACACTTTAAGGAATTTTAATTAATTCCAGACACATCCCATGGAGATGATACATATATGGAAAGAAAGGTATAAGGATATAGTTTCACCCAAAAAATTATAAATATGATTTTCGTTGGACAGATTTTGAGGAAAATGCATTTGCCCAAATAGTGTCGTTTTTCAATAGTTTGTCCCATATGAATTTTTAGAGATCCTTATGTTGACTGTTGGCTCTCACTTTGTTCATGAACTATTTAGATAACACCCTGATCTATAATTTTTAATTTTAACTGAATTATTTATGGAGGTCTCACATTTTTAAACGATTTTACAACAAGTGAGAAAACATCTAGAATTTAAGAAAAGTGAAGAGAAATGATGATGTAAGAAGAAATAAAGTTCCTAAGCCTAAGTAGTTGAGTTCTTAGCAACTCTAATGAAAAATAAACAGTTATAAGAGTATTATTATGATAATAAAATATTAAGTTCACCCTAAGACCAAGGGAACAAGGAGTGGGGCTTTGGGAATCCATATAAGAAAGGAGTTCCATACATAAGGAATTGGGGTGTAATAGAAGATCTAAGTCATTCTTATAATTAAATACATATGAGAAGTAAGTTGATTTTTATTCATAGATTTTCATATAACCTAGGCACCGGAGGGGTAGCCACAGACGAAAGTGCGACGCCTCAAGGCTGAAAATGGGTGGATTGTGTTGAACCGCTCTCTTCTAGGTGAGAGTAACTTGCAATATCATAATAACTTGTATATTGTGAAAATGTTTGAAATAACTCTACAGAGCATGTGTTGCTATCATATTTCTAATTATGCATGTGAAAGAGTTTTCTAAAAATATTTGTGATCATGTGTTGCTCGTATATCTGAAGGTTATTTTCTCTTTAAAGATAAAGATTATGAGTATGTGTTTCTTGTGAGTGTGGAAAGTTAATTTTCTTAAAAATATATTATGTTATTGGAAAGTGCCAAGTTATTGCGGGTAACCATCCCGAGTTGTTGCGGACTTTATCCGAGTTATTGTGGCTATATCGAGTTGTTGCCTGAAAGGTTTTTGCGAGCTATGCTCGAGTTGCTAGCACGTATCACGGGTGATAAAGAGTGGCCCTCATATCCACCACTCTAATTAAGTGAATCGTGAATGAGGTTGCAGTATCGTTGGAACTCCCGATCGTGAGGTAGACGACTACTTAGTTACTGAAAGATATATTATGTGTGTGTGTTATTGAAAATGTATATTATTCTATTAAGCATTTATGAGTTGGGCTGTAGAGCCGTATATTTTTGAAATTACTTTTAAATCTAAGTTGGGCCATAGGGTCGGAAATGAAAAGAAGAAAGTATTTTTATAAAATCTTATGGGTTGGGCTAGTGAGCCGAATGATGAAGTATAAATTCTTCTGCATGAGTTACAAGAACAAATGTTTATTTTTATGTACGAAAATCCTACATGAATATTTACTGTTTTTGTATACTTTTTATTATGATGCTAAGTTCACTCTCCTGTAACTTGTTTGGTTGAAGATATCAGTTTTGGGTAGAGGTTGGTCCAGTAGTGCGAGGAGAAAGGCTTTTGTGAAAGATGGTCCACCAGTCTTGCTGTTCAAATATTTTTTAGTTGTAAAATTTGAAGAGGTTGTTTTGATCAAGAGACGATCAGTAATGCTCGTAAGCATGGTTAGGGATTGAGTATCCCGTGGATTAAAACTTATATTTTGAATTTAGATATGGAGGATCCCTTAAGGATTTATAAACTTTGATACTAAAAGATGACGAATTTATCTTGCAAGAATGATTTATGGGTGATGCGGAGTGCATCCCTTAATCAATTAAATTGATTTTAATTAGGTGAGCTTGTGCTGCACCACTCCGAGTAGGTTTAACTATCCTTCGGAGAGTGGGTGTGATATTTTGGTATGAAAGTTCTAGGTAATAGATTTTGTAGACACAGTTGAGTTTGACACTATAGTGGACATAAGTTATGAGTAGTTAAGTTGAGTTAAGTATATGTAGGAGTTTGGGGTGTCGTACCATTGTCTTCGGATGTCTGTTTGACTAGTTTTAAAGTCCAATTGAAAATGTGTTCTGTAGGCGTAAGTTCCTATTAGAAGTCATAGTAAGTTATCAGATTGGGGAAGCTACCCTATCGTCTGTGGTGAGTCGTTAGACTTAGGGTAATATCTGTAAGTCTTGGAAGTTTTGGGATTAGAGAAGATTCTCCTAATCATGAGTGTAAGTTCCTATTAGAAGTCATAGTAAGTTATCAGATTGGGAAAACTACCCTATAGTGTGTGGTGAGTCATTAGACTTAGGGTAATATCTGTAAGTCTTGGAAGTTTTGGGATTAGAGAAGATTCTCCTAATCATGAACCTTTGTAAAGGAATATAAGTTATGTATAGTCATAAGTGGGTTATAGAAGTTGAACCCTGAAGTAATAACATTTCCCTTCTGCATTGTAGAGAATGGAGAACTCTGGGGAAATGTCTTTTGCCCTTGAGCAATCAAATGAAGAGGAACAAGAAGTACCTCAACGAGCATGACAACCGACTCAGCCCGATCAAACTCTTAGAATTATAAAAACCATTACAAGGCTTACCAAAACAAATACCAGGCTGATTGGTATGCAAGTAGGAAGGTGTTTTAAATCCTGAGCAAAATAATTCAAAGATCTGGCAGCTAAAGAGTTTAATGGGACCACCAATCCCACCGAAGCCGAGAATGTGCTGAAGGATGCAGTGCACATTCTTCATAGACTTGGGGTAGCTGAAGATGATCGAGTTGACCTCGTTACATTTATGTTTCGAGGAGAAGACTACAACTGGTGGGAGGCAACTGAAAGATTGCTGAAATTACCTATTACTAGAGTAGAGCCCCTACGCCACAAAAGGTCACTTGGGCTCGCTTTTCGAAGGCATTTGATGAGCAATACAAACCATGTCGTACAGGTACGAGAAGGAACAATAATTCATAGACTTGACTCAGGGAAAGATGAGCGTAACTGAATACGAGATGAAGCTCACAGAATTATCGTGATACGCACCACAATTAGTCCAAGATGAGAAAACTAAGTGTAAAATGTTTCAAAAATGGTTGGACTACTCAATTAGGACTAGGTTGATAATCTTAGAAATTAGTTGTTACGCGAGTTTGGTAAACAAGGCAAGAATGGTAGAGAATGACGTAAAGGAAGAAACTAATAGACGGGAAGAATTCAAGAAGCGTAAGTTTGAAAGTTCTTCTGATGGTGAAAATGGGAGGAACAACTTTAAGAAAAATGGTCATAAGACGCAAGTTTCACATAGTCAGAGTTACCAGTCAATAGCCAATGTTTCGGGACATGAAGGTAAAAAGATCCGTAGTGGAAACATGAATAGAAAAAGCTCAAGTTGTTTTCAATGCGGAGCCGCAGACCGTTTCAAAAAAGTCTGCCCCAAATTGGATAGAGGAATAGGTACATGTTATCGATGCGGAGAACCGCGACATATATCTACACAATGTGCGCAACAGGAATTTCCTACAACATCATCAATTGGGAGCAGGAAGATCGTGGACTATAGGGTGAAATGCTAGAATCTCTGGAGTCTACACCTATCTATGAGAAAGGACGATGAAAGATTTGGAGAAAATAAAAGGTAAGGTGTTGAAAAACTTTTCTTAAGGAGTATCAGATACGTTAAAATTTCAGGACGATTTTTGTTTAGGAGGGTAGAATGTAACACTCCATAATTTTTAAGAATCCAAATTACATGCTATTATGAATTAAGATGAGAACTCTTACAAGTAACTTTTCTTGAGAATCAAGTTTAGGCGCGAGACATGTAAACTAAATATATGATTCATTTGGAAGCTTAAGTTGAAAATTCTAAAAGGATCAAAAAGAGAACTCAAATAGGTTCTAAATAAGCTTATAAGCTTTGGTTGAAGAGATTAAAAAGGGCCTAAAAACCATTAATGGAAATCGAATAAAATGATGCAAGGCGAAGAATCAAATTTTGGCACAGCTTTTAACCTAGGCCAAAATATAAAAATTAAAATGAACCAAGTGGTGAAACATTTCTGGAAGCTTGAACTAAGGCTCAAGAAATTATGATAATTTGGAATATGGGTCAAACAAATATAATTATGCCCAATTAAAGTAAGGCCCAAAAAAATAAAAATGATAAAACAAGCCTAATGAGGCGTAATCTTGATTAAATCCCAAAATATGATTTGATTGGGATTATGGGCCAAAATAATTTTTAAGCCCAAAATATAAATGTAAATAGGCCCAATTGAGGCCCAATGAAAATTAATTCTTAAACTCAAAACAAGAAACGTCCAAAAATTTAAATTTTGACACAAAAATTTTAAATTGGCCCAAAACCCATTTTAATTCTCATGAATTAATTAAATAATTAATAAATAAATACAATAGGGCTTCTAGAAGCCCCATGGCTGGATCCCCCATGATAGGGGGAGTGATGTGACTAATTGTTTACTTAAAGAAAAGAAAAGAAAAGAAAAGAAAGAAAACATGGGAAAACATGGAGCTTTCTTGAAAATATGTTTTTTCCTATATCATCAAAGCCTCCCAAAGTCTTCATTGAATAGTAAAATGTAAATGAGAGAAGAATTTATGATAGGGGCTTGAAATGACTAAAATAAAATAAAAAATAAAATGCCTAGTCAAAGTACCCTTAAATTAGAGAACATGTTTCCCAAATAAACCAAACAAGGCCTTAAGCCTATGAAAACTAAATTAATAAATCCAAACATAGTGTTAGCTATCTTGGAGCCCAAATTTTGGTTGAAACTCAGTCAAACTAGAAGAACAAGTGTGCAATTGGGAATTAGGTTTGAACTAAATGAGGGGCAAAATGGATATTTGACATCCAATTTTTGGCTATAAATAGAAGGTTTCTTCCAAACACTTAGAAGCATTTTTCCACACCATTATCACACCCTATAGTGAACTCGTCAGAGAGAGAAAGAGGAGAGGGAGAAAAGAAAGAGAAGGAAGAAAGAACAAGAATAGGAAAGAAAGAAGAAAGAAAAAAGGAAGAACGAAAAAGGAGGAAAACTTAAAACTAAGTCCTACTTTATTGGAGTAAGGAAGACAACCAAGTAAGAGATCTTCAATCCCTCCATTTATTTCTTAAAATCATATTCTTCAACTCATCCCCCTCTAAGATAAAAGAAGATCAACCATAAAAGAACCAAACATGGATGGACCCTTACTCAAAGAAAAATGGACTTGCTCGAGTTATTGGAAAAATAGAAATAAATAATGAGACTTATGGAGAAGTCAAGATCAATGAATAAAATGGTATATAAAATGATAATAAGAAGATTTGGAACATTTCTTGCATGTGCAAGAAACAAGAAAATTGATGAATGTAGGAGATACTTTGAGAAATGGACAAAATAGTGACAATAAAGCACATGAACAAATTTTCGTGCTAACCAAACAGAGCCCAAATAAAAACCTATTTTGAAAAGAGCTATTTTATCATGTTGTGAGCATGTATGATGTCTTGTTGGAACCAAAAACATGTTTTAGAATTCCTGTGCTATTTTTGAACTTTTTACATCAGAGTTGTAGAAAAATAGACCATTTTGAAATTTTTTATTTAATTCCAAACACATATCATGGAGATGAAACATATATGGAAAGAAAGGTAAAACGGTATAGTTTCACCCAAAAATCATAAATCTCATTTTTGTTGGACAGATTTTGAGGAAAATGGATTCTTCCAAACAGTGTCGTTTTTCGACAGTCTATGCTATTTGAATTCTTAGAGACCATTATATTGACATTTGGCTCTCAGTTTCTTCATGAACTATTTAGATAACACCCTAATCTATCCTCGTTAAGTTTACCAGAATTATTTATGGAGGTCTAATATTTGTAAACGATTTTACAACAAGTGAGACAAAATCTAGAATCTGAGAAAAGTTAAGAGAAATGATTATCCTAGAAGAATAAAGTTCTTGCACCTAAGGAGTTGAGTTCTTAGCAATTCTAATGAACAAAAAACACTTATAAGACTATTATTATGATAATAAAATACTAAGTTTACCCTAAGATAAAGGGAACAAGGAGTGGGGTTTTGGGAATCTATATAAGAAAGGAGTTCCAAACCTAACGAATTGGGGTGTAATAGAAGACCTAAGTCATTCTCGTACTTAAATACATATGAGAAGTAAGTTGATCTTTATTCACGGGTTGTCATATAACCTCGCCACCGGAGGGGTAGCCACGAACGGAAGAGCGATGCCTCAAGGCTGAAAAGAGGTGGATTGTGTTAAACCACTATGTTCCAAGTGAGAGTGACTACCAATATCATAATGAATTGTATATTGTGAAAATATTTTAAATACCTCTATGGAGTATGTGTTGCTATCATGTTTTTAATTATGCATGTATAAAAGGTTTCTAAAAATATTTGTGAGCATGTGTTGCTCGTATATCTAAAAGTTGTTTTATCTTTAAAGATATAGATTATGAGCATGTGCTGCTTGTGAGTGTGGAAAGTTAATTTTCTTAAAAATATATTATGTTGCCAGAAAGTGTCAAATTATTGCGTGAAACCATCCCTCGTTGTTCTATAAGTCGACCAAGGTACATTGACTTTTTGGATCTGCTTTCAGTACCGACCATGAGTCGACCCATCATCACGGTGAGTTAACCTGTGTATTAGGTCCAAGGACCTTGAGCTGAGATGCATCAGCCCAAATATCGACTCAACATTAAACATCATCAACGAGTCAACCCACGGGAAGACATGAGTCGACCCAACATGACTACTATTCAGTAATTTCATAAAGACATCATGTGAGTCGATCCAGGTCAATTTTGAGCCAAGACGCATCAACCCTCACTTCGACCCAAGTATCAATTCAAAGGCACAACCACATGTGAGTTGATCCAAGAAAAATGTGAGTGGACCCATAGACGAAATATTCCACTAATACAAATACACTACGATTTTGAGTCGACCCAATCATCAGTATGAGTCGGCCCACGGGAGAAGGATCATATTTATTCTGAAATATCAAGGCACTGAGTCAACCCATGGGCGCGAAATCTTAAATTTTGCACGAAGATCACACTTGACAATGGTTATTTTTCAGAACATTTAATGCAAAGATCTGGTTTGTAACGGTCATATTGGAGCTCAAAATTATAATAGAAATAGAGTATTAATCATTCCAGCACAAGAAATCATTGACTCAATTGATCAAACGCTGTTACTTTCTAGATCTGCAATTCCTGAGAAAAACCCTAGTCGCTTATAGTTCATATTTTTATGGTTTTTTTATTATGAGATACACTATTACATTCTGTCTTCTAAGAGAGTTTTTGTTCATCATTTGTAAACCAAACTACTTTTCAAAATCATTTTCAAGTGAGGGTAAGTCACCCTCGATTGTTCTTTGTGTGTGGTAAAGCCCACAAATGGAAGATTACGAGTCCTAAAGTCTTCACACCAAGAGTCATCTGGAAAAGAAGGCTCAAGCAAATCCGATAATCATGATAATGAAGACATTACACTCCTAAGATGAAAGTTCAACAAATTTCTGAAAAGGTTAAGAAATTTCAAAAGAAAACCATTTAAGAAAGATTTTAACAAGGAAGAATCAAGCAAAAAGGACATGACCAAGAAGGATCCACTTATATGTTTCAAATGTAAGAAAGTGGGGCACTTCAAGGAAGATTGTCCCCCCCCTAAAGAAAGAAAAGCCTAAACGATTCAAGAAAAGAACAATGAAAGCCACATGGGATGACTCAGATGAAAGTCAAGAAGAATCAACGTCAAGGGAAGAGGAGATCATGAATCTCTATCTCATGGCCAATGAAGAAGATGACGGTGAAGATGAGGTAATCTCAAACCTAAATGACTATGATGAACTTCAAGATACTTTTAATGAAATACATTGTCAATTTGAAAAGATTGAACTAAAAAATAGAATTCATAAAAAAAAAAATTACAAGTCTTTCAAAAGAACTTGAGGAATTAAAAGTTTTGAATGAAACTTAATTCTTGAGAAAGATAAACCATCACAAAGTCATGAAATAACTTTTCTAGAAAAAGAAAATGAAAGATTGAAATTAAAAGTTGATGACTTATTAGGGATTGTCACAAAGTTTACAAAAGGTGAAGGAAATCTTAACAAACTTTTAGGTCAACAAAAATGTGTTTACAATAAGGCCGGTATAGACTATGAAGGATCTAATGATCAAAAGATTTTAAAAAATCTAACAACTCATGGAATAACATGTTGCGAACATTGTGGCATACTAGGCCATGTGAAAAATAATTTTAAAGACAAGAATAAAATTTAGATTCCTAAAAGAACGTATCCTGCAAAAACTAACATTGAAAGACTCAAGAAAAAATGTGTACCAAAAGAAGTTATATGAATGATCTTGTAGGTGTGCTTAAAGTCTACTCCACACAAGGACAAATGCTTCTTAGTTAGTGGATGCTCGCGTCATATGACAGGCAACAAGACCAAATTTATTTCAATCACACCAATGAATGGAGGGCATGTAAGCTTCGGTGACAACTCTAAAGGTAAAATTCTCAAAGTTTGGCACCATTGGTAAGAATCTCTCCCTCTCTATTAAAAATGTTTTGCTTGTAGATAGAGTAAAACACAACTTGTTAAGTATTAGTCAATTATGTGATAAATGATACAAAATAACTTTTGAAGCTAATTTCTGTAGAGTAGAAAATGCTTGTGATAATAAAGTATTATTTATTGGACATAGAAATGAAAATGACTTTACAATTGACTTTGATAATATTGAATCACAAAATATGAAATGCTTAGCAATCATCAATGAAACTGGTTGATTGTAGCAGAAAAAATTAGGACATGCTAGTATGGACCTAATAACAAAATTATTTAATAATAAACTAGTTAAAGGACTTCCTAAAACTAAGTATGTTAAAGATATAATTTGTGATCCATGCCAATATGGAAAACAAGTTAAAACATCATTTAAGAATAAGAATCATATCTCAACAACTAGGCATCTACAATTATTGCATATGGACTTATTTGGACCAACATCAAAAGCAAGTGTGAATGAAAATATTTTACCTTTGTAATTGTTGATGATTATACTAGATATACATGGGTTATCTTTTTTGCACACAAAGGTAAAACACACTTGCACTTTGCTAAACTATATAAAATAGGCTTAAAAATGAAATGGGATGCATGATTAATAATATAAGAAGTGATAGAGTAGGAGAATGCATTAATAAAGATTTTCAGAAATTTTCTGATGAAAAAGGCATAGGGCACAATTTTTCCGCATCTAGAACACCCCAACAAAATGGTGTAGTTGAAAGAAATAATAGAACACTACAAGAAATGACAAGAACTATGCTTAATGAACACAATATTGCAAAATATTTTTGGGCCGAAGCCGTTAACACTGCATGCTATGTATCCAATAGAGTAATAATTAGATCAAAATTGAATAAAATCCCAATATGAACTATGGCATGGTAGAATAGCTAATATTGGTTATTTTCATGTGTTTGGATGCAAATACTTTATCTTAAACACAAAAGAAAATCTCAAAAAATTTGACGCTAAATCGGATGAGGGCATATTTCTATGGTATTCAACAACGAGTAAAGCATATAGACTGTATATTAAAAGAACTCAAGTTGTTGAACAATCTATGCATGTTGATTTTGAAGAAAATGATATTCCTCTATGCATGATGATTGTGTAGATTTGAGAGAAGGACTTGAAAAGGTTAACCTCAATAATGTGACCATCGACACTTCTTGTCACACCCCAACTAGGGAGCATGACCGGCCGTGGCCCACGGGCCTCGACCCAATAAACCATGAAAGCCTTAATCATTTAAAACAAATAGAAATATGCTAAAAGATCCAAAAATGCAGGGGTTTAATAACCAAAATCCTTAACAATTAATTGTGGGCCACAAATA
This sequence comes from Aequorea victoria, assembly GCA_032361285.1. Classification (NCBI taxonomy): domain Eukaryota; kingdom Metazoa; phylum Cnidaria; class Hydrozoa; order Leptothecata; family Aequoreidae; genus Aequorea; species Aequorea victoria. Next base: position 3,444 of record JAUTBS010410958.1, on the reverse strand, counting down.
GCCCACTAAGGAAAAACCCAACATCTTGTCTAGATGGAAACCCATAACAAGATGATACTGTCTCAAAGATGCAAAATGAAATGAATGTCCTAAGAGGTCATAAATTCTAGATCCCATGATGCAACTGCGTCCTTCTACTAGCTTCTTCACTGATTACATGAAATGTTGAATACAACGCCAGCTTAAAGTTGGTGAATGGAAGCATATATAATAGATTATAGTTCTAAAGATGGAGATTCAAAATAACTTATATTTGAACATAATCATGGCGTGAGATAAACAGTATAAACAAAAGAGTGATAGCATAACCCATCTTTTCTTTTTGTCAAAATATTTATATTTTGAATTATCTAGATAAAAACTACAATATCTCGTTATGAAGACGAGTCATCAACTTATCAAATCTGGACAGAAAATTGTCAATATCATAATCGGAATATAATAATGTCAGTGTCATAATGGTATATCGATATGCTCATCAAATTAGTGGGAGTATTAATAATAGCCACAGGAACAGCCTGGGCATAACAATAGTAAAAAATGCCAGCATAAATAATACTTGGGGCATCAACGGCCTGTTGGATCCAACATCGAACATTAGAGTCACCTCAGGATGGCACCTGGGTCTTTTTCCTTAAGATGATCCAGTTTATATCATCGAAAACCGTGGACTGTCCCTTAAACCATTGAGCAACTAGAGTCACCACGAGATCAAACTGGGTCTTTTCCCTAGCGTCCAAAGTCACCTCCGTAGAGGACTTTTCCCTGCACTTTCAACATAGTCCCAAGAACGTCTCATAATTGCACCATGTATAAGTGCTCTAGCAGGAATAGATGATATGACGATAGTACCTTGTACCACCGATGGTGAAGCCTATGCCTCCTCGCGAGTAAGAGCATACACATGTCCCTGAGTAACTGTACCTTGACCGTGTGCCCTATTATACGTAGGCTATCTATGATCTTCTTGACGAGTATACTAGCCTTGGGCTGACAAATAATTACAAGCAAGCAGCCTCTGATACTAAGGTGACTGTTGTGTCTGTTGTTCTCCCGCCTCCTTATTCTGTAATCAGGGGATATGTGATCAATCGTCCCACACTTGGAAGCATTTTCTTGGTGTACCATCGCAATAATGTCCATGAGAGTAGAATTGACCACACTGGTTACATGGATTTTAGGTTTGTTGTCCTATATTCTCATTAGTCTGACCTCGTGTTTGGGTTTGAGTATATGTCTTCTTCGCAGGGTTACTGCCTCCAAAATTATTTCCAGTCGATCCCGAGTCTCTAATTCTCTTAGGTTGTTGATCCCAGCTCTTTTGTACATCATCTAAACTCTTTTCTTTTTAAAGAGCCCTGGTCACCAACTCAGAAAAAATCTTTCCCTGGAATAATGAAAGCCTACTTTGAATCGTCGGGTATAGACCTCTCTCGAACAATACCACCTTATCTTCTTTCGTAGCGACATATTGTGTTGCAAACTCAACAACTTAGAGCAAGCTCTTTTGCCTCATATTCTGCCACTGACATTCCCTTTTATTCTAGCATACGGAACTCCACTTGTTTCTGCTTCCTAATAGCCACTGGATAATATTTGTCATCGAACAACTCCAGAAATTTTGTCTACACGATCTCATGTTCCCTTTCTTCATATTGGTGCTTCATCATACACCACCAGTGTTCAGCGTCACCCTTCAACACGTAAGTCACTAACAATACTTTGTTCTCGTCTGTGCAGCCCAGACATTCGAAGATCTTCTCCATACATAGCTTCAAAGCCTCTGCATCATTTGGATTAATTGACCCTTTAAAGATTGGAGGATTTTCCTTTAATAATTTCTCAAATACCGTTACCTTATCCAAGCTTATAGATCTCTCTACACCTGCTACCCTTTGTTGAGGTTGTTACCTAGTAATCATGCTCACCAAGGCTTGGAGAGCCTGATAAGCCCCCTCAACAACTGAAGCGGTCGGAGCAATAGGGACAGCTGGGGATACTAGAGTAGTTGGCGCTATCAGAGTAATTGGGGCTACCGGAGCCACTGGGGTTACTGGAACCGCTGGGGCTACTTCAGTAATGCCAAGGGTATGCTCCCCTTGTGCATTCTCTATAGTCGCATACCTAGTATTTACATCACGTCTTGGGCGAGCCATCTCACTGAGGATCAATGTAGAAGAAGAACATATATAAGTTTCAATGCATGATCAACTATTAACAAGAACTCATAATGTATAGAACTCTGGGGATTTGGACCTCTACTAATGATATGATATGATCCAACATATAGGATACGATGAACTTATGCTCTGATACCACTCTTGTCACACCCCAACTCGAGAGCATGACCGGCCATGGACCACGGTTCTCGGTCCAATGAGCCACAAAATATTTACTCATTTAAAAAGACTAACAATATGCTAAACAATCAAAAAATGCAGGGGTTTAATAACCAAAACCCAAAACAATCAATTGTGGGTCACAATCAACCCACTAAGGAAAAACCTAACATGTTGTCTAAATGGAAACTCATAACAAGATGATATTGTCTCAAAGATGAAATATAAAATGAATGTCCTAAGAGGTCATAAATCCTGGATCTCATGATGCAACCGAGTCCTTGTACTTGCTTCTTCACTGATTTCCTGAAATGTTGAATATAACATTAGCTTAAAGCTGGTAAATGGAAGCATGCATAATAAATTACAATTCTAAAGATAGGGATTCAAAATAATTTATATTTGAACATAATGATGGCATGAAAAAAGTAGTATAAACAAAAGGCAGATAGTACAACCCATCTTTTCTTTCTGAGAAAATACTTACTTTTCCACATAATCTCGTAATTAAGACGAGTTTTAAAATCCGGTAAATTTTTTAAATTTTTATTATTATTATTATTAACTATTAATTAAATAAAGATGATAATCATCTAAATAAAATAAACTAACTAAATAATAAAGTAATTAATTAACTAAACAAACTAAAAACTTAAAATAAATAATAGAAAGTTTTAAGGGTATTTTTACCAATTAATTAAAGGAATAAGGAAGTAAATAAATTAGAAATAAAATAAATAATGAAATAGGAAAGCTAATTAATTAGGAACCTACCATTGATGGTAGCTGGTGGTTGAGAGGTTTAAAGAAGGGATATGTTTGAGGAAACTTTGGGATAGGATTGTAGATCATTATCCCATCTTTTTTGGCTACCATCTCTATAAATAGGAAGACTTCCCCCGCTTAGAACTCATCCCCCTTCAGCTTTCTCTCTCTACAATCCTCTTCCCCCTCTCTCTGGACCACTGCCCAGCAGCACCACCCTGCCACCGCGCAGCCACCGCGGCACTGTCTTCATCCCTGAGCACCACCACCACCATCATTCAACGACGGCATCATCATCATCATCATCATATTTGGACACCTGGTTCGTTCTTCATCCCTG
>JAUTBS010410847.1:0-16789 GCA_032361285.1 Aequorea victoria | reverse complement strand
CTCTCTCTCTAGACCATCACCATTTTGGTAGAACCAAGGGGAGAAGGAGGAGAAAAAGAAAGAAAAGAAAGAAGAAGAAGAAAGAAGAAGAAGAAAGAAGAAAAAGAAGAAGAAAAATGAGGAGATCAAGAAGGCTTGGATCATTTTCTTAAACAAAGAACTAACATGTAAGGATCTCCTAGAACTTTTCATTTATCTCCCTAATAACACATTCTTATATTTTAGTCCTCTCTAAGATAAAATATGATGGATGAAAATGAAGGAAGATGAAGATAACGCATGAAACCAAAGAAATGAGTTGAAACCTAGGTTCTAGGAAAGTTTGAAATGAACCATAAATGAAGAACAATTAATATATGAAATGATTAATAATCTTATTTTGGATATATTATGATGTTATGTTGTGCTTGGAAATGCTCTTGATGAGTTGAAATGAGAATGATTGTTGGATGTTTGTTTTTGCGAAGAAAGAGTAAAAACAGTGTAGTTTTTAGGCCATTCCTTGATTTTTCGTGGGAATCAAATGAAGTCTAAATAAAATGATGTTTATAATAGAGATTATTTAAGATGTCTTGAGCATGTTATTTTTGGTTAGGCCCCAAAATATATTTTTAAACCCCTTTGATAATTTAGAAATTTCTGTGACAAAGAGGCAGAAAATAAAGCCACTTTAAACCCTTGTATCTTGGTCTAAAAAAATCCCTTTATGAGGATCCACCCATCCAGAGATAGATACATGAGTCTAGTTTCACCCCTGTCTTACAGAAGTTAAGTTCATTGAGTAGATTGCGAGATATACTATTTTTTCCAAACAGACCCTTATTTTGACAGAGCCTATTGGAGTAGTTTTTGGACCCATTTCTGATAACAACCAACTCTCGGTTCCTTATCAGAAATGTACATAAAACCCTTATTTAGATCTCTGTAAACTTTCATAAGTTTCCAGTGAGTTATAGTAGTGTTTAAAGTATTTTAATTCTCAGAGGAAGATTCTGAAATTTCTGTTTGGGCAGAGAAATGTAGTGTGAAAGTTCACCTAACCTTAAGTCATGTTTGTTTCCTTTGTAAACTTCATTAATGAGCTTAATTGCATATTTATGGCTGTAATAATTGTTATATGATCTCAACTTAGGTTATGGCATCTCGCATGCATGGACTGAGTCTCGAGTGGGGTTGTTCACCATGTGTCTAGCTTGGTTAGGTTTGATCCTTGTTGAAATGGTTTTGTTGTTGACATGTCCACATGGTCGTGACTTGGGTATGGTCTTGTGATAGATTGGGTGGGTTTCCTTTTCTTGTTGTGACTTTGAGATGGTGGTTCCGAGGTGCAGCGGAGTGACTCCTCACCTGGCCGTACCCCGTCGAAATTGTGATCTTGGAATAGAAAAGGGTGGGTTTTCTTTCCATGTTGCGACCTTGGGATGGTGCTTCTGAGGTGCAGTGGAGTGTCTCCTCACCTGGCCGTACCCCGTTGCCATAGTACTATTTGGAACATCGAGTCAAATTGAAGAATTTAACACAAAATTGTCTGGGACTCATGGGGGCGGTGGTTCTGGGGTGCAGCGGAGTGACTCCTCACCTCGCGGTACCCCGCCGCCCTTGTGGCATTCATTAGCTAGTTGAGTATGTCACTTTGTTACGACTCATGGTTTGACAAGGTGGGTCTTCAGACTGTCTGGTGGTTTAAATGTCTGTGAGGGATGGACTTATGAGGAGAAAAGTCCATTTTTATAAGGGGATGGTAGCCAAAATTTAAGGGATCACATGTTCATTCCATTATTCTCTCCTTATGAGTAATCATCTTCCTTAAAACAACCCACCAGCTATTAACCACATGCACAGCCAAATTCTCCTTTTTATTTTATTTCCTTATTTTTCCTATTATTTAATTTATTTAAATAAATAATGACATAATTAATTTATTCTATTATTTGAAAGTTTTCAGAATCTTTTATTAATTTAATTAATTACATTGTTAATTAGTTAGTCTATTTTAATTAATTTATTTATTATTTTTATTTTTAATAATTTCTTTTAAATAAAAAAAAATAAATGGTTTTACAGAATCCCTTCCTCCTCGAGAAACGTCGATACATCACCCAAGTCGAAATTAATTAACTATAAATAAGAAAAACCTAAAGAAATGTGCAAACATTAATCTAGGGACACAAAAAAGGTTAGTTAAATCCCTCTCAAGAAAACATACGACACAACCCAAAGTTGGTTTGGGACGATTAGAGATCCATCTAATTTGGGGACGTATCTGATAGTCCGTAAGCCTACGAGTGGATGGATGCGTAACCTAAGTCAGGAAGACCAAAGGGAAGCCCTTCCTCCTCGGGAAACGTTCATACGAAACCCGAGTCTGAGTTAATTAAAAATGAATAAGCTAAGTACTTTAGGTCCGTTTCACGACCTTAAACTATGTATTTTGGGTCCGTCTCATGAGCTAAAACTGAGTAACCGGTCCATCTCATGACCTTAAAATGAGTACATTGGGTCCATCTTATCACCTAAAACTAAGTAAATTAGTTCGTTCATTCGGTCCATTCATGACCTAAAAAGGATAAAAAGGTCTGGTCGAAACCTTAAAAGTGTTTTCGATCCATTACGACCTTAAAAGGATAGCAAGCGGTCCGGCATGACTTTAAACTGAGCACGCAGTCCGATATGACTTTAACTGAGTAAGCGGTTCGGCATCACTTTAAGCTGAGCAAGCAGTCTGGTATAACTTTAAACTGTGCAAGCGGTCCGACATGACTTTAAACTGAGCAAGCGGTCCTACATGACTTCACAAGCGGTCCGGCATGACTTTAAACTGAGTAATCGGTTCTACATGACTTTAAACTGCGCAAGCGGTCTGGCATGACTTTAAACTGAACAAGAAGTCCTATATGACTTTAAACTGAGCAAATGGTTCGGCATGACGTTAAGTTGAGTAAGAGGTCCTTCATGACAATAAACTATTTTATTTGTTTCTTTTTGGTCCATGTGACCTTAAACCTATTTTCTTCCGTAGCTTTGTGGGGTAACCACTAGGTTTTTAGCATTTGTTATCTCTGCATAGTCTATTTTTTCTCTATAAACTATGCTGGTCTGATCCTTTCAAACAGGGTACGTAGGGAGCTTGATGCAAACTCAAGCATGACCATTTCGCTTTCCACGTCTTGTTTTCTTGTTTTTCTTAGCCTAAGAACGGTTGAATCAAAATGGACTGTCTATGGTACTTTGACATTCACTCACCTATGCATTGTAGTGAGAGTTCTGTCAAAGAGAAACAACTGTAGACACCCCAATTTTGACTAAACTGCGCATAGGCTGGTTCTGTTAGCTTTTAATGATGAATAAATATATAAGTCACATCGAAAAACACTCTGTGCAGGTTCGAGAGTTCAAAGGAATACCCCGAGATACCCTACAACACCCAAAAACACCCTAAATTACCTAAAATACCAAAAACACCCCTCAGTGCCACCTCTACCAAGCACGAGCCACATTCAAGTGGCACACGCCACTTCTTTCCAAATAACCCCACGCCATTTCAAACCTTGCGCCACTTCCCTCCAACCTGGCATGCATCACTTCCCTCTAAACCTGGCATGCACCACTTCCCTCCAACCTGGCACACACCACTTCCCTCCAAAAACCCCTAGCATGTGTCACCTTCACCTGGCGCCATGCCACCTTTGAGAGGAAGCTTCTGCCCTTTTGGCAGCTTCCTCGCCCAAAGTCTATAAATAGGAGGCCCTCCCCCCTCTTATTTCAGGTCTAATTTTAACAAGCCTCAAACCTCTGCTGAATTGGAAACCTTTGAATTGAAATAACTCAAACTTTTGCTAAATTTGAAACTAGACTATCTGAAACTTCAGAATACTTTGCATTGGAACGACTCTGAAGACTCAAAGATCGCACGGAAGGCTTCCCGATGACGCATCGTATTTGAGAAAAGTTTGGAAACTACTTCAAACTTTACTTTTCTTCCGAGGTATACGCTAAATCACCCTTTTCTCATCTTTTCATCTATCTTCTGAATATTTGTTTCTTAAAAAAAATTTCTATTATGTAAAAGGGGAGAAAGAGGTCGTTGGCCTCATTCTCCCTGGTTCTGTTTTTTTATTTTTTCTAATTAAGCATCTTTTTTTTTTTGTATTCTTAGAAAATCATATTTTTCTTTCTTCTAAGCTTTAGAAATGCATGAAATGTACGATTTTGACTATTTATTGAAAACCTTACATGAATTGTCATCTTTTCACTTTCTTTCTTGTATAGAAACACACTTGAAGACAAGAGCATACTATTTTCTCAAAACAGTAGCATCTTTTAGGCCTCTCAGTGTTGAGCTCACTCTTCCATACTGATGCGCGCCACTTCCAGAGATCCCAAAAATGGCGCATGCCATGTGTAGATGACGCGTGCCATGTGATAAGGTGGCGTGCGCCATGTGATAAGGTGGCGTGTGCCACTTTTGTTTGCAAGCAATGGCTTTACAGTAGCTTTTTTCTATATTTTTGTGTTTAATAGTATGTTTTTATATGCATAAATTGCACTAATGTGTTTCCATCTCCTATTTGACATGCCATTAAGTGTAAAAATGCATAGATAACCTTAGTTTTAGGTTAGATTTTACTTTCTTGTTTACTTTTGAATGTTCTTTCTTCAACCCCCTTTCTGTATGTATTGTTTTTGATAAATTTAAGATAAGAACTAAAGAAACGGTTAAGTAGAGGTCGGTCTTTGGATCGGGCGAGAGGGATGCCTAACACCTTTCCCTTTGCTACCCTTGCTCCTGAACCATTATCTTTGGTAAGGACGGACTAGTTCCTTGAAAGTTTTGTTTTTTTGGTTTTCCATTAAAAATCAAGTGACAACTCCAATTGTGCGACCTTTAAAACGGACGCATTTGGGGGCTCTCTTTTCAAAACATAAAATATATCTATTTCTTTTTATCCTAAAATCGATAGCATATTTTCAAAAAAGATAAATAAAAAGAATACGAGGGTGGCAAGTTTTTTTTTCGAGAGGGTTCTTCACAATCTTCACCAGCCACTATTCGAATGTAGCATCTTCGTCTAGCTTTAGTTCTTCGCAATTAATCACATGTGCTAGATCGGATATGTACTTTCTCAACATGGATACATGGAAAATATTATGGATATAACACCCCGTAATTTTAAAAGACCCGATTACATCTCACTATGAATTAAGAGAAGAAGTCTTACAACTAACCTTTCTTAATAATCAATTTTATGCGCAAGACATGAGAACTAAGTATATATGATCCGTTTGGAAGCCCAAGTTTAAAATTTCAGATGAGCTTAGTAAGAGAACTCAAGTAGTGCCTATTTAAGCTCAAAATATTTAGTTCAAAATCTTAACAAAGGCCCAAACTAATGAAAAGAAGCCAAGTAAAATAAAGAAAGTCAAAAAAATAAGTTTTGGCGTAATTTTTAACCTAGGTCTAAGCATGAAGATTAAAATGGACCAAATGATGAAACACTTATGAAAGATAAAGTTAAGGCCCAAAAAATTATGAGAACATAGAAGATGGGCCAAAGAAATAGAATTAAGATTAAGTTCAGAGAAGCTCAAGAAGTAAGAATTAGAAATAAGCTTAATAAGGCATAATCTTGATTAAGAACCAAAAGATGATTTATTCGAAACTATGGCCCAAGGAAATTGGTAAGCTCAAAATATAAATATAAATAGGTCCAATTATTTTAATTGAGACCCAATGAATTTAATTCTTGAGCCCAAAATAAAGAAAGTCCCAAAAACATAAAATTTGACCGAAAAGTTTTAAATTGGCCCAAAACTCATTTTAATTTCCATGAAATAATAAAATAAATAAATATAGGCCTTCTAGATGCCTCATGGACGGCTCCCCCATGAGAGTGGGAGTGATGTGACCATTTGTTGATTTAAAGAAAAGAAAATAAAATAATAAAAAAAGATGGGAAAGCATGTAGCTTTCTTAAAAAGATTGTTTTTTCTACCTCATCAAAGTCTCCCAAAGTCTTCATTGAATAGTAAAAATGTACATAGAAGATTTTATGAGAGAAGCTTGATGTGACTAAAAAAGTAAAAATAAAAGAAAAATCAAAAGTCTTTTCAAACAACGTTAATTTTAGGGAATATATTTCCCAATTAAACCAAACATGGCCTTAAGCCTATGAGAACTAATTTAATAGATCCAAATATGGTGTTAGGTATCTTGGATCCCAAGACTTAGTTAAAACCCAATCAAACTAGAAGGACAATGAGGCTAACTTGGAATTGAGTTGAAACTAAATGAGGGGTAGTTTGGTATTTTCACACCCAATCTTTTGCCTATAAATAGAGATTATTTTCTCTACAAAAAATTTATTTGCACAAATCATTTCTCACTATAGAAACTCAGTGGGATGAGTGAAGAAGATAAGGAGAAGAAAGAAAGAAAGAAAAAGAGAAGGAAGAAGAAAAGAAAGAAAGGAAGGAAGAAGGAAAAAGAAGGAATAATAAAAGTTAAGTCCTATCCATTTGAAGCAAGGAAGATAACCAAGTAAGATATCTTCAAAGCCCTCCATTTCTTACCTAAAATCATCTTCTGAAACTCATCCCTCTATAAGATAAAAGAAGATAGGACCATGAAAGGATAAACATGAAGGAACACTAGTTCTAAGAAAGGGGAACCTTCTTGAGTTGTGAACAAAATGAAGTTGAAAGTAGATACCTATGGAAAAGTTAATAAAAATCGCTAACATAACATATTAAGTGATTTTAAGTTGAATAAAAATAATTATTGCATGAACATGTGTGATTTTTGGTTGGACCCAAAAATGTGTTTTAGAAGCCCTATGCCATTTTTGAACTTTTTGTGTCATAGTTGTAGAAAAATAGATCACTTTGAGAAATTTTGATTAATTCTAGAAACCTCCCCTAGAGACGATCCATATATGGAAATAAAAGTATATGGGTATAGTTATACCAAAAATTATAAACCTCATTTTCGTTGGGCCGATGTTGAGGAAAATAAATTCCTCCAAATAGTGACATTTTTTGACAGACTGTGCCTTATGAATTTTTAGAGCCCTATCTGTTAATTTATGGCTGTTGAGTTCTACATGAAAAATATAGCTAACACCCGAATCTAGATTCTGTAATATTTACAGAATTATTTATGAAGCTTTAATTGTTTTAAGTGATTTTACAAGAAGGGGTACAAAACCTGGAATCTAAAAGAAACTAAAAATAATAATGTTCCAAGTGGAACAAAGCACATAAGCCTAAGGACTTCAGTTCTTAGCAATCCCAAGTGATTATTAACACATATAAAAATGGTATTAAGTTAATAAAATCTCAATCGACCCTTTAGACCAAGGCGGCAAGGATTTGGGTAATAGAAACCCATGAAAGAGAATGTTTTAAACCTAAGAAATTAGGTTCATCTAAATAACACAGGATATTTCTCATACGAATACATATGAGAAATAATTTGATACTAATGTTTGGGTATATTACATAACCTAGGCATCAAGGGGAGTCTCGAAATGAGTTGTTCCGCCTCAGAGTTGAACGAGGTAGGCATCGCGTTGGTTGACAACCAGATGAGAGTGACTAGAAATATCATAATGACTTGTATATTGTGAAAATATTTTAAATATTTTTATGAGAATGTGTTGCTATCATGTTTTATATTATGAATTACTCATCTTATTTTTTAAAGAGTTTTGTGAAAAATATTGTGAGCATGTGTTGCTCGTACAAATGAAAGTTATTTTCTCTTTAAAGATAGAGATTATGAGCATGTGTTGCATGTGAGTATGAAAATATATTTTTTCTAAAAATATAATATCTTGTCAGAAGGTGCCATGATTTGCGGAGTTGCCCTTTTATGGGTGTATGATAGCTTTTATGGCTTTTGTTCTTTATGGGTGTATGTTTGACCTTTATGGGTGTATGATGACCTTCATAGATTTTTCCCTTTCTGAGTCTATGATGGCCTCTTTGACTTTTGCCCTTTATAGGTGTAAGTTGCACCAACCACTGGTGATAAATAGTGGCCCTCATCTCTGCCACTTTAATTATGTGAGTCGTGAATGAGGTTGCGATACCGGTAGAACTCCTGGCCACGAGGTAGATGACGACTTGGCTACCAGAGGACGTAGTATGGGTGTGTGTGTGCTTATGAGCACGTATAATATGTTATTAAGCATTTATGAGTTGGGCTAAAGAGCCATACGTTTATAAATCTAAAAGATATTTTCTAAACATGATGTTTAGGCCGTAGGGCCGGGCATTGAAATATGAAAGTATTTATAAATCATTAAAGTTGGGCCATAGGACCGTATGTTGAAAGAATAAAGAGTTTTTATAAAATATTATGAGTTGGGCTAGTGAGCCGCATGACATAAATATAACCTTTTGTATGAGTTACATGAATAAGTTTTTCTGGATAAAGTATTTATTAAATATCTCTTGGGAAGTTCTGTAAAAGCATGCACTTTCTTAATTTAAAATCATTTTATCTGTAATAGTGTTTGAGAAAACTCATGAAATCTTGACTCTTGATTTTCAAGTGTTGTGTTGATATAATTTTTATTATGATGCTAAGCACACTCTCGTATAATCACTTGTGGTTGTAGATCTTATTACGGGGTAGATGGTCGGTCCACCATGGTATGGTTGAGGTTAAAAGACTTGTGATGTAAGTATGAGACTTGGATGAAGTCTTCAAAGAAGAATTTGTTGAGAGATGAGCAATGGCTCTCATTTTTTTTGTATATTATGGATTTCGTATCCCATATGAGTTGTATAATTAGCTCGTAGTTGATTTAAGTTTTATTCAAGTCAATAATGAGAATATAAGATGGAGTATAGTGATGCGGAGTGCATCCTTAGTATATTTGTTATATTTTTGATCAGGTGAGTTTGTGCCGCACCACTCCGAGTAGGTAAAACATCCTCAGGGGAGTGTGTGCCGCACCACTCCTTCAACCTTCTATAATATTTTGAATGGTCCGATATACCTTGGTGCGAGCTTTCCTTTCTTCCCGAAATGGATGACTCCTCTTCTTGGTTGAATCTTTACGAAGACATGATTATCATTTTTGAAACTCAAGGGCCTGGTGCACTAATCTGCATAACTTTTCTTTTAGCTCTAAGTTGTTACCAGTCAAATAAGATTTATCTTCTCAGTGGTCTCCTGTATTATCTCTGGTCCAAACAGACAGGTGACCGGCATGGTCTATCATACAAGGCTTCATGTGATGCCATCCCAATGCTGGCCTGAAAGTTATTATTGTATGCAAATTCAACCAGAGGTAGATGCTTCTCCCAACTCCTTTTTAGGTCTATAGGCTCTCAACATGTCCTCCAATGTTTGAATAGTTTGCTCTGACTGACCGTCAATCTGAGGGTGAAAGGTTGTTCTAAAGTACAGATTTATCCCCAATGCCTTTTACAAATCTTCCCAAAACTTAGAAGTGAAACGTGCATCATGAGTAGATACTATAGAAGCGGGTACTCCATGTAATATGACTATATCCCGAACGTAGAGGTTTCTCGATGGGTAGAAAATGTGTTGACTTTGTCAGGAAATCCACTACTACCCAGAATGCATCATGTCCTCATAGCATCTTTGTAGTTGTATCACAAAATCCATAGTGACGTGTTTCCACTTTCATTCAGGAATCGCTAAGGGTTGGATTTTTCCTCTTGGTCATTACTGCTACGCCTTTACTTGTTGGCAAGTCAAATACTTAGCCGCAAAAGATGTCACGTCACTCTTCATACCTCCCCACCAGTACTATCTCTTCAGGTCTTGATACATTTTGTTCCCTCTATGGTGTAACGCAAAACTGGATCTGTGAAAATCCCTGAGCACTCACTCCCGTAGGTCCCTGTCATTTGCTACGAAGATCCGTCATGAGAATCTCATACTATCATTGAGATAAACTGCCCATTCCGTAGATGTTTCTTCTGTGGGGATTCGTAACTTTTGGTAGCTGGTCTCTTGATCAATCTTTTGGGCATCCGGCACCTTGGAAAGCAAGGCTAATTTAGCCACTAAAGCACCAAAATATATGCCTTTTTCTTCTTCTTTAGGACTGAGTCTAAACTTGTAAGTTATCCTCAGTATGTCCCATCCTTCCAGAACTAAACATGCCACTGTTCTATTGGGTTTTTGGTTAAGGGCATCCGCTATAATATTAGCCTTCCCGAATGATACGTCAAGGTGAAATAGTAGTCTTCAAGAAACTCCATCCACCGCCTTTGTTTCATATTCAGCTCATTCCGTGTGAACAGGTATTTCAAACTTTTGTGGCCAGAGAAGAGTTCGAACTACTCCCCATATAGGTAATGGCACCATGACTTCAAGGCAAAGAGTATAGCGGCTAATTCCAAGTCATGCATCGGATAATTCTTCTCCTGCGGTTTCAATTATCGTGATCCATAAGCCATGACCTTTCCATTTTGCATTAGTACACACCCAGACCTTCCTTTGACGCGTCGTAATATACCTTGTAGCCCACATCCCATTTGGGTACAATGAGAATAGGGGCAGTCATCAACCGCTTCTTGAGCTCTTGGCAAGTCTTCTCACATGCATCGTCCCATTCAAGCTTCACTCCTTTCTGCGTTAGGCCTATCATGTGTTTGTCCAACTTTGAAAAATATTGAATGAGTCTTTTATAATACCCAGCCAACCCCAATAAGCTTTGGATCTCAAAAATTGATTTGAGTTGCTTCTAGTTCAGAACTGCTTCTACCTTGGTTGGATCTACTAAAAAATTTTCCTCATACACCACATGCCCTAGGAACTTTACTTCCTTAAACCAGAATTTGAACTTACTTTGCTTTGTATAGAGCTGGTTATCTCTAAAAACTTATAGGAATGTTCTCAAATGTCTTTCGTGTTCTTCCTCAGAAGGTGAGTACAACAGGATATCATCGATAAATAACAGAACGAACTAGTTTAGGTATTGTGAGTAGATCTTGTTCATGAGGCATATGAATACTTCCAGTGCATTAGTCAATCCAAATAGCATTACCACAAACTCATAATATCCGTAAAAAGTATGAAACGTCATCTTGTAAATATCATCTTCTTTAACTCATAGCTGATGGTAACCAAGACAAAGATGAACCTTTGAGTAATACCTCGATCTTCTCAACTGGTCAAACATATCGTCGGTCCTTAGTAATGGATATCGGTTCTCCTTCGTGACTTAGTTCAACTAACGGTAATCTATACAAAGTGTTAGAATTTTGTCCTTCTTCTTCCCAAACAAAGTCGGCGCTCCCCATGGTGACGTGCTAGATCAGATATATCCATTCTCTAACAATTCCTGTAGCTGCATCTTCAGTTCTTAGAGCTCTGCTGGCGCCATCTGATGTGGAGCCATCGAAATGAGTGTCGTACCTAGGTACAAACCAAATTAGTCCGGGCGCATATATAATCAAAGAAAATATGACGGGAGGAGCCATTATTATTATGGACCTCGACAGAAACACTTTCAATACCTCAACCAATTTGGACCAGTTCAAAAGGTACTACCCTTGAAAAAAAAAAGATATGAAGATAAGAGAGGCTCGTTGGGTCAAAAACTAATGAAACAAACAACCTAGGCAAAAGTAAGAGCAGCCCGCAAGGTTGAAAACCCGAAAGGGCATCTTTAGTAAAATAAGGCCATAAAAAAACGGGGAGTGTTAAAACCCGAGTGGGAACCAGATCAGAATTACATTGTGGCATGATTTATTTTCTTTGGGATACGTAGGCAACTTCAGTTTGATGTTGGGCCCAAACCTGTACATAAATAAACCTCTCCTAAAGAAAGAGAGAGATACAACATACCTGAGTGCTTCATCTTTTAAAACCCTCTATCTGATTATGATTTCAATGTAAAGGTCCCTTTAAAATTATTTGATTAGTTTTCATTATATGGAAAAAACGAATATCAAATTGAACAAAGTGAAAAGATCAAAGATCAAAAAAGGGAGAATTTTTCATTATTTAGCTGTAATGATGAAAAATTTATACATGAAAAGGGAAAAAGTGCAAATTCTAAGTCTTTTTCTATAAAAAAAAAAAGAGAGAAAGAAAATAACATAATAATGGAAGTACAGCGGGAATAACTAGATTAAGTCCTCCTTCCTCTCACATCGTTGTCTTATTCCCGCTTTATATCTCCCTTCCCATCTGTATGGAACACTCATCAAAAAGGCATCACTCAGGGATTGCCCAAGTCAATCATCTCTCAGGATGACCAAAAATGCTGATAACGCTCTAGAAGAGGAGCATAGTGGGGAGAGGTAGTCATATGAACCATTGTCGAAGGGCACGTTTGAAGACAACCAAGCTGATGCATAATGCAAGAGGAAAGATAAAAAGTAATCAGCTTCAGGCCACGAGCAGAATGTCGGGATGCTCCATGGTCAAAATTGTTGCTACCGGAATAGTCCACCAGGGACAACGCCAACAAATGTCTTCGCCAGTCAGGGCATGAAAGAAAATATTCCACTCAGTCGCGGTGGTACAAGGGCAGCAAACCCTTCTCTGCAAAAAGGTTCTCAAAGTACACACTCCAACCAGTGGATGATCCAGAATGTTCACCTTCTCCATCAATCGATCTGAGAGAAATATCAGAAAAAAGAAGAGTTGAGCGGCAAGAAATAAAATAAATAATGAGAAAAAGGAGAGCTCAGCAAAAGAATTGAGAGAAATATTAGAAAAGGATAGTTTTTGAGAGATAGCTAAAGGAGCAAGGGACTGCCCACAAAAGCAAAAGAGACACCTAAATGAACAATATCCAAACCAATAAGGGTCTCGACCAAGATCAGTGGCACAAATTTCTTTTCCTCCTTTATCTGAGAAGCTACCTGTACCATGGTAGTACTGACATTATCATTTCACAAAAAAGAAGGAAATGTGCCAGAAGATAGATACATAAGGCGTAGCAACGAAAAGACTGCAGAGGAAAGTCCGAAAGGGAGTCGGGATGGAAGAAGCAGTTCACCAGACGGGGTATGTCGAGAACCCCTTCATGCAGAACGAGGGAAGCCTCACTACCACTCAACCATCATAAATCCCTCAAGAGTTTCTTTGGACTCAGAAAAGATGTAGGAATCAAAACCTCCTCTCGAGGGAAGAGATGCAAGATGGCTTCAAAATCTCCAATGGTGGGACAAAGCTCTTTATCTCCGAATATAAAAAGATGGACCACCAGATCCTACAAGTGAGTAGATGCCTTAAGAAAATTCAAGTCCATCTTCACGACCCTCAAATGGAACAGAGCATTCAAACCAAAATTCACAAAGTTAGTTTGCTCAATCTTAGTGAACTCATTAGTCCAAGAGGAAAGAGAATTTTGAGCAGAAGAATTCATTTTACAGAACAGGAGTTGGACAGTAAAAGAAGGTTGTGCACCCCTTTATATAGAAAATCTAAGGGACCTGGACCTGGCGTGCACCACATCATAAAAATACCAAGTAGCACACGCCACTTCTTCATGGCGCGCGACATGTCATTCCTTCACATTGTGGCGCGCGCTACCTTAGTTGAAAAAGGGAGCAGTTTTGTTTCACTTCCCTGCTCCAAATCTGAGTTGTGACCACTGGTACTTAAGTCTGCGGGTAGTGACATAGTCATTTCGGTCTATGCCTCACTATCTACTATCTACTATCATCCATACATGTACATTGATTTGGAAATCTGAAGATGCAAAAAAAATCCCAAAAAAGAGCAATAAATACTGTATATAGTAAATGTGATACCTCACATTTCACAACAAAAATATTAAACACTAAATCTAGAATAAATGCATTAAAGTCATGAGGAATGACATTCGAACCCTATGTACAAAGGGATGAATGCATGGAAGGTGAAATAGGATAAACCTAAAAAGGTGAAATTAATAAAAAGAGTTTAAATAATTTTTTGAACAAAAAAATTTTAAAACGTTCAAGTTAGAAAGTCCTACGAAAGGTGAAAAAAGTGCAAAAGATTGAAATGGGACCAAGTAAGGCCTATGAACTCCTAAATCCCAAAAATTTTAATAAAAATTTAGATAAGCCCAACCATAAGGGCCCAATAGAATCAATAGCCAAATAACAAAATTAAGAGTTCAAATGAAGGAAATTCATGAAAGGCCTAACAAGGCCCAAACTTTGAGAAGTCCAATAGGGAAATTAAATTAGGATTTTGGGCCATACATTATGAGGGGTTAATATAAATAAATATTTGAGCCCAATTATCCTATTAGAGGCCCAATAAAATTAAATTGCAAGCACAAAGGAAATAAAGGCCCAAAAACTTGAATTTAGCCCAAAACTTTAAAATTGGCGAAAAACTCATTTTAATTCTCATAAATTAATTAAATAATTAATAAAATAAATAAAATACACCATATAGAAGGCCTTTGGCCGGATCCCCATGATACGGTGTGTGATGTGACTATTGTTTTGTGAAAAAGAAAAGAAAAAGAAAAGAAATGAAAAGACACGAAAGATGTTTTCTTGGAAAAAATAGTCTTCCCAACCCATCAAGCATTAAAAAGTCTCCAATAAATAGTAAAATGTACATGGAAGATGATGTGATGAGAGAAGAAGTGATGTGACATAAATAAAATAAAAGAAAAGAAAAATTGAAAGTCTTTTCAAAGTACCCTTAATTTTAGAGAATATGTTCCCCATTAAACCACACAAGACCTTAAGACTTAGTGAAAATAAATTATTCATGATAAACATGGTACAAGAATTCTTGGAGCCCAAGATTTAGTTGGAATTAAATCAAGCTAGAGGGACAAAGAATGCAACTTAGAATTGGATAGAAACTAATGAGGGATAAATGGGTAATTTTACACCCAATCCCCTACCTATAAATAGAGACTTTTTCTCTACAAAGAAATTCATTTGCTCATCCTCCTCTCTCTTTAAATTCGGTGGACTTGGTCGGAGGAAAATGAATGAAAGAAAAAGAAGAGGAAAGAAAGAAGAAAGAAGGAAACAAAGGAAAGGAAGAAATGAAGAAGAAGAGGAGGAAGAACTTGAAGCCTAGTTCATCCATTCTTCAAGCAAAAATTATCAAGTAAGAACTTCTTTGATCTTGTCTTTAAAGTTCTAGAATGATCTCACACCTCTCATCTCTCTTCAAATCAAAAACAAGATAAGAACATGGAAGAGCAGAGGAGAATGATCTTAAGAATGATGAACTTTCTTGATTCAAGATTATGATGGAGAAATAAATAGAGACTTATGAAAAAGTGAATAAAAATATCTAAAATAAGATATAAAGTGATTTTAAAATGGTTAAAAATAATTTTTACATGAGTAAGAGGGCAGAAAAGAAGAGGGGAGTAAAGAATCTCAAGGAAATGACTAAACGGTGAACTTAAAACCCAATCTCAGATTTTTTTTGTATTAGCCAAACAAGGCCTAACTGAAAATAATTTTCACAAAGAGTTATTTTAGCATGTTATTAATATGTTTAATTTTCTGTTAAACCCATGAATGTATTTTAGAACCCCTATGCCATTTGTTAACTTTTTGTGTCGGAGGTGCAGAATAACAGACCACTTTGGGAAATTTTAATTAATTCCAGAGAACATCCCTAGAAATGTTCCGTATATGGAAAGAAATGTATAAGGGTATAGTTGCACCAAAAAATGATAAATCTCACTTTAATTTGAAGGATGTTGAGAAAATCGGATTCTCTGAAACAAGGATGTTTTTGGACAGACTCTGCCTTATGCAGTTTTAGGGGATTTTCTCTTGAGCTATGGCTCTCGGATTCTACATGAAATATATAGATAACACCCTAATCTAACCTCTTTAATATTTCCAAAAGTTTTGGAAAAGGTTTAATAGTTTAAAATGAATTTTAAACGGTCGGGAAAGAATCTAGAAATCAAGGAAAAATAATTTAAGAAGGCTCTAAGCAAACCAAAGTGCCTAAACCTAAGTTAGGGATCTTAGGGACCATTTTGGTACTAATAATGGTTATATAAGATGTATTTGAAGAGAGCATGACCTCACATGCACATCCCCACAAGCATGCACGAGTTACTTTAAGTAACGAAATTATCGATCGAATTTATGTGTCCATGTGGGAACCGGAGATCTGGAGTGAACCGGAGGTCGTCGTTTGAGTCAAGCTCATTCGAGGTGGATTTTCTCTATCACTACTGTGGTATTATAAATGTGTGAATGGTTAAATTTATTATTCTTTCATGATATATGATTTCATAAAATAAATGATAATTTTACTTGTAAAAGAAAGATATGTTGCGAACTCGTATTTTATGAAATGATTTATGAATGTATATTTTGGAACATGTTGGAAGTTAGATATTTTATGAAAGTAAACGGTGGAGTTACCTGCGAAAGAAACGATATTTGTAAACCTATCTTTTTATCAAATAATTCATGAACCTATTTTGAAACTTGAACTCAATATTTTATGAAAGAATCTTGAGCATAGACTAGGATAGGAGAAATATGAACGTGTTGGACAAATGAAAAAGACAAACTAATTGATATACTATGTTATAAAAATTATGAGAGGTCTTATGAAATGATCTATGTTTCATGAAATGATCCTTGAGTATATAGTAGAACATGAGAGCTATGATAATATGAGTTACATATAAGACGTATCGAGTAAATGTAGAAGATAAGTTAATTGATACAAAAACGAAAACTAACTTGTGAAAGTTATAAAAGTTTTACGGAAATATTTATGAACATTGTGTTAGAAAATTTAAATAAAAATTTAGATAAATAATTAGTGGATACATAATGTGTATCATGATAG
>JAUTBS010410736.1:0-16799 GCA_032361285.1 Aequorea victoria | reverse complement strand
TCTATATATGTTGTTTTTGAAAAACTTAAGACAAGAACTAAGAAGTGGTTAAGTAGATGTTAACCTTTTTGGTCAGGCGAGAGGAGTGCCTAACACCTTTCCTTTTTGTACCCTAGCTCCTGAATTATTATCTCTGGTCAGGACAGACTCGTACCTTGATATTTTTGTTTTCTTGATTTATCATTAAAAAGCAATTGGTGACTCCAATTGTGCGGCCTTTAACACGAACACATTTGGGGGGGATTTCTTTTCAAAAACATAAAACTGTGCTTTCTTTCTTAAAATTTAAAATCAAGAGCATTTTAAAATAAAAAAAGAGAAGGAGGCTGACGCATTTTTTGAGAGGATTCCTCACAATCCCGGTGACTAGATTTTGAGGGTCATGCCGAACACCAAACCCCAATGAGGGAAAGCTCAGGTCAAATTGGGAAGGGTCCTACAGGGTCACCTTGATCGCAGGACATGGGGCCTACATACTAGAAGACATGGAAGGAAAGAGCATCCCTCGACCCTAGAATGTCATTCACTTGGAGTTTTTTTATCATTAAAGTATCTTCTCCATTTTAGTTTTTTTGGGGAAGAAACGTACAACTTTCTCACTAATAAAACACAAGACGCACTCTTCTTTCAAAATAAGTTATCTATCTATCTAAAGACGGGGGCATACGTGCGGCGGAAAATAAAAGTGCCGATGTTGAACGGAATTGTTCGGTGAAAAATAAAAAATGCCAAATGAAATTATTCAGTGGAAAATAAACAATGTCGAACGAAATTGTTTGGAGAAAAATAAATAATACCGAACGAAATTGTTTGATGGAAAACAACAAGTGTCGAATAAAATTATTCGGTGGAAAAATACAAATGCCGAATGGAATTATTCAGTAGAAAACTACAAATGCCGAAGTGAAGTGTTCAGTGGAAGACAACAAAGATCGAATGGAATTGTTTGGTGGAAAGCGACGAGGCCAAACCAAATCATTCGGCAAAAAATAACAGAGCCGAGAAACAACCTCGGCGAAAAAAGCAAAGCATTCATCCAAGATAAAAAGGAAAAGGCAGAACATTAATTGTGAAAAAGTCTTTGTATTAATTGAAAAAACATCGATTACAGAAAAGGCTCGACAACATGATGCTCAGCCATGAGTATAAAAACAAAAACAAAATATCAAGCCTCAGAATATGGAGCCACAATCATCGAGCCCAAAGGTTCCTGGGTCAAAGCCTTAACCGGAGGAGGGCGTGCCTGGCCAAAGAGCAGAGAGTCAATAGGCATGCCAACCACCTTCAGGGCCTACTCCTAGGTCGACTTTAGCAGGGACACGCGAAGCTCCTTCACTTATCGAATATAATCTTGGCTCGCGTCATCCCACCCTACTTGTTATGCATTGTCCCCGACCTCTAAAACCTCCTTTCCAAGATCCTTAACCTTTGCAGCAGCCTACAACCGCACAATCTCGGCATGAACCAGGACCAGAGCGTCATTAGACTTCTTATGCCCACCTTTCACCTAGGCAACTCGACCCTCAACTAATCATGACCGATCATGGCTTTCTATAGCTTTTTCTCGGTCATATTGAGCTTCGTAAAGGTGTCAACTCCATGCTTGATGAGCAGCTAGTGCTCCTTAACCAAAACCTCATGGCGATCAGCAAGAGCGTGCAGTCACTGCGTCATCTGAAACAACACATTAAAATTGATCATACACATAGAACATACTAGATGAACATAAGGCAAGATATTGCTAGGGAAATAAGGAACTTACCATGGTGGCCATCTGGATAGTGCCCTTCATCATCCTGGCATCAATAACGGTAGAGTGGAAAGTCATGTCCTTAGATAGAAAAACTACCATTGAGAGCGCAAAGGCCACCTCGAAAGAAGCCATGGCTTGTCCATTGACATTGATCGGCCTTTGGCCGACCACCAATGCAGGAGCCCAGGGGAAAGGTGGTGGATGTTAAGAGCCACTTGCCTCAGGGGAAGGAGTGCCCGTAGTGCCGCCATCGGTGGTCGAGAAGGCAGAATCATTCATCGGGATCATTGGCCTCTTCCTGGGTAGAGTTGCCTCTACGATAGGCTCAGAGATAGACTCATCGGCATCTAGTTTCCTGGTGGGGAGAGCCATATATGATCCCTCAAGCTTATACCGGGGAGCCAAAGGCACTGTCGCCGATTCTTGCCCTCGGTGATGAAGGGCACCTCTATCAGGTCGATGATGTGCCACTGCCTCGACATTTTATACACCTCAATTGATGAGCTAGTGGATGGAATTTGGTGGGTAGACAGAGACAAAGATGGGGTTGGATGGATGACGCGAGCAGTATAGCCTCAGAGTCAGAATCTTACAGAGGCACAAAGAGGTCCACAATAGGGATGTGCTCGCAGCGTGGTCGATAAATACGTTTATGGAGTTAGTCAGCACAAGGTCGGATGAATTTATGGTAGCTGGTAGCGTAAGCAAATATTTCAGGTGTCGACCTTCTAGCCAAGATGAGGGCTTTCTCTACGGCTTGACTGTTCGCCCCTCCATGGGCATTATTGAAATTTGCAGTTGCAAAACAAATATAATGGTGAGAATCAAGGCATAACAAAAATATGAACGAAAAGACAGTTCATGAAGTGATGACCGACCTAGATGACTGTCTATACGAGGAACTCTAAACTCTGAACTCCCATTGTGCATCATAGATCGACCATTCGAAGTTGCCTCCAACCCTCAGGAAGTCAGAGGCATGTTTGTCTATATTCGGGAGGTCCTCCACTAGCTTGTACCTAGGACACATTTCCTGGAGATAATAGGTGGTCTGAGGGGCATTGTGTGCCAGTATATAGCAATACATAATCTTGGCAAAAACCACGACCAAGGGTGTACAACTTGTTAAGCTAAACCATACCCACGACAATACGAAAGAAATTAATCGAAACCTGTATAGGGCTAAGGTTGCACCTGTGAAGCATCTCCTAGAGAAAGGGATGAAGGAGGAACTGAATGCCCACCTCAACGATCGAGACTATTGGAAATGGGACGAAGCTCGGCCCCCCAATGGTTGATGCACGGTGCACCTTATTCGGTCAAATCCAAGGTCACATCACCAAGAAGTTGGTAATGCAGCCGAAACTCGGCTAGGTTGGTCACACCCTCACACATCCATCTAAACTTTCCCATATAGGAAAAAGTAGTGGAAAACAAGTTCGTGGATCACCAAGAATAAATTGGTCGGCTCAAGGAGAAAAAAAACACAGGACTTGCTAACCCGATGAAGTATTAACCCAAAATAAAGATGCACACATGACAAAACTAAGGAATACGGAGGCCAAAAACAACCAAAGGAGACAAGAGCAAAAAAAAAAAGAAGAATCAAAGAAGCTAAGAATACAGTGTTTGAAAGCTAGGTTAAGAGGGAAAAATAAAGAATAATTCTAAGAAAAGAAAACTTACAGAATTGCCCACACAAGCGAGCGCAGTCGTAGATGATGTAGAATTTGATGATCAAGTACGAGATGCAATCCCTAAAACAACAATGGTGAAGGATATTGGATGGGGCTTGACTGATTCAACAATGGTGGAAGGCTTTAAGAGTCCTCTAGGAGGAAGGCGATGAAGAAAGTGGAGAGAGAGCGTCTATGACCTATTTATAGGCAAAGAAAAGGATACCAAACACTTTCTCAGGGGAAAAAAGTCACATTGGGAAGACAAGAAGATGGTAGCCATTAATAACACTTGTAGAAGTTGAGGTGATGACACCTCGTATAACGCAAGTGACAATGCACAACCGCATAGCCCCACTGGCGGCGCGCCACATGTCAAGTGGCAGGGCACGCCGTCCTTTCATGGCACACGATGCAAACATTAGCATAGTAGGGGAAAAACACTTGGCAACTCGCGCAACGAGTCCACATCAACCTCGTGAACAAAGCGACATGTTTCCTACATCAATCATAACATCAGTAAGGTGTCATATCTAAGGTACGATCGAAGATTATACCTGATAAGACATACTCGATGGTATAGATAAGCTTCTCCCCTTGCTGACCACTAATGCTCAGAGAAAAGCTGGGGACAAATGAACAAGCCAAACATTTGGGCAGGACCCTACTAGGTATGGACGAACTCATAACCACATAAATCAATCACATAACGTGGTAGAGCCGAACATAATGGCTCACCCAAAGAGCTCGGCCACGTGCTCGATCGACCGTGGACCGACCATAAAACTGTCACGTGGCACTGCGCCTATCCCTAACTATTCGACGATGAGGGCGGGGCCAGCGCCCTCCAAGACACCAGGTGGAGACCTATTTAGAGATAAGGGACCAAGCCTAACAAGATAAACTACCAGCCTTGTGTCGCCTAGAGATAAGTGGCCAGCCTAGTCCCTATCCACTTATCATGGAAGAGTCTGAGAACTTCAAGAGTAATTGCGAGATTAAACTGCTATCACTATAAATAGGGACAAAGATTCTCATTAGGAGGTACATTCTCTATTTTATACATTTTTCCTACAAGAGTAGTCCCTGTATCATTCTGACTTTAGCATCAGAGTGCTCTTTCGGCCAACCACCCCGATTGGTTTAGCACTAACGTGTGCTCTTCTGTGTTCTCTTTCCACATGTGCTGCAACAGATCCTTGGTGAGACTTTCTTTGAGTTTCATTATCATTATTTCACCCTCTTACAATTACTATATAAAAATTTATGTATAATCAAATTAATTTTTATAGAGAAGATCTTCTCGATAATCTCTTAACATGAATGGTTTAAATTATCAAAATAAAGCACTATAAAAAAACTAGGTGCATCTTAATTTTTTGGAGAGATAAAGAAAATCTTATCCAATGGTATGTCATTTGAGCTGTCAAAATTTAACACTATTGTACTTGGCCCAAAGTTTGGCGAATTGTTAAATTTTAAAATTGCAACTGTATGGAGGAAATAATCTTCTTATATACACATAAACAAAACCGTTATAAATTAAATATCTAACCACAAAACTAACACCTAAGTGGTTGTAATACTATAAACATTAAAATGTAATAGTGTTTTATATTTTTATGTTTTATTTCTTTGTCTAGCAATGTATTATATAGAAGAAAAGTAAAGAGAAAAAAAAAAGAGAAAAAGAGAAAGAAAGAAAAGAAGATAACTTTTTGTGTTCTTTCTACAAAAAAAATATAGAAATATATATATAATTCTGGAGATCATTGATATATATATATATAATAGTTCCTAAAGAACTATGTTTTTGATATTTACAAGTTCAATATTTAATTTATTTGAGTTTATTGCTATATTTATAACACGTTATTAGCACAAAGTTTTAACTAATTGAAAAAAAAAGATTTGTCTGTGAAAATAAGTAAGGTAAAGATCTTCTATTTTATTTCTATAGATCTATCTCACGGATTTGTCTATGAAAACAAGTAAAGTAAAGATCTTTTATTTTATTTCTATAGATCTATCTCACAAATCTGTTCATACTATAAATCTGTCTCACAGATCTGTTCAAAATATGTAGATCCAAACTATAAAGATTTGCTTTTTATAAGCTTGAGCGCATAACATATTAAGTACAAATCAATATAAAAGAAATCTACACATATTTAGAAATAAAAAAAATAATATTATTCTCAAAAGTTTTTATTTTTATTTACTAGC
The DNA here is from genome assembly GCA_032361285.1 of Aequorea victoria. Taxonomy (NCBI): domain Eukaryota; kingdom Metazoa; phylum Cnidaria; class Hydrozoa; order Leptothecata; family Aequoreidae; genus Aequorea; species Aequorea victoria. The sequence continues at coordinate 11,144 of JAUTBS010410736.1, read as the reverse complement.
CGTTGAGATTACTGTTCACTTACCATTAAACTACTGTTCAATAATGTTGAGAACATCTCTATAAATACTAAAATTATACTTCTTTTGTTCTTATTCATGCTATAATGTATTTCATCAATTCTTTGTGGGAGCTCTTTTCGAATAGGATATTAGTTAGAATTGTACTTCTAATAATTTTGATATATTTTTACCTTAATAAATTAGTGATAAATTTTTATTTTCATGAGGATGATAAGCTCCGATGAGTTTAAATGAACAATATAAAAGAAGTAATCACTTTATTACTAATAGTGGATCGAGTTACAGAGAAAGAAAAAGATAGGAGATAGGAGCAGCACAAGCTACAGAGAGAGAAGAAGAACAGAGTACATTAATCCACACCTACTTTCTCCCTCCCCTCCACTACTTATACACCTGTCTCCAACATAACAAACTTCATAACCAACTTATAACAGAAAACTAACAAACTTATAACAGAAAGGCTAAAGTTCAACAAACTCGCGTAACAAACTGATAACCATTTTAAAAACAGGGGACCGGGATTTGGGTCGACTCAAGATAAGATTGGGTCGACACAAGGGAAGCTAGAATTTTGGATCGACTTAAAGACGAGTTTGGGTCGACCCTATGATATGCTGAGAGCGTGAGTCGGCTTAAGGAGAGCTTGGGTCGACCAAATGATATGCTGGGAGCGTGAGTCGACTCAAAGGGAGCTTGGATTGACCCTGTGATAAGTTCAGAGGGTGAGTCGACTCAAAGGGAGTTTTGGGTCGACTCACAATAGTCACAATAGTGTTGGGTCGACACGTTGATAGCTTTGGGTCGACCCAAAATCCTGAAGCTTATCAGAGGATATCTCACCGCTAATTACTATGGTGTTTGTAATATGTATCAAAATACTTTTTACATCTGTGGTGATGAAGATCAATTTAATGCGTTAGAAACATTATTTTTATTCATGTAATGTTACTAATTATTTATGTTATATTTTTCTTGTTGCTCTACTTGCCAACTTGCTAAATAATCTAAGTTAGAAGTTAAATATTTTATCTAATTATGATTTCTTGTACAGATCATGTCGAATCTCTTCAAGTTGGAATTCATCGCTCTCTATATTTTAGGAAAAAAATATCTATCTTGGATTCTTGATGTAAAGATTCATCTTGATGCTATGAACTTTGAAACGACAATAAAAGATAGCAATGACGTATCCTTGTAGGATCGCGCAAAATTAATTATTTTTATCCGTCGTCATCTTCAAGAAGAATTGAAAACTGAATATTTCACGGTAAAAGATCTACGTATTTTATGAAGTGATTTAAAGGAGAGATACGAGTACCAAAAAATTATAATCCTCTCAAAAACTTGTTATGATTGGATCCACCCCAAAAAATTATAATCTTCTCAAAAACTCGTTATGATTGGATCCACTTGAGTTTACATGATTTTAAATCAGTTATTGAGTACAATTCGGCATTATTTAAAATTGTTTTAAAACTAAAATTATGTGGAGAAATAATTACTGATGAGGATATGTTTGAAAAAATATTTTCCACATTTCATGCCTCTAACTTGCTCCTGCAGTTGCAATATAAAGAGCGTTGTTTTCAAAAGTACTCTGAGCTGATTTCTTGTCTTATTGTGACTGAACAAAATAATGAGTTTTTGATGAAAAATTATCAATCTCGTTCAACTGGATCTACACCATTCTCTAAAGTGAATGTTATCTTATTTTCTAAAGAAAATAAAGTCTCATTTTATCATCATGGACGAGGCCGTGGTCGTGGATATAGCACAAATAATTATCAAAATCGTGACAGATATATCCAGAAATCGGCAAATAAATTATTCCACCATAAGTGAAATAATCTTAACAAATTTTTTCACCAGAAGTGGAATAATCCTGAAAGATCAAAAGAAAAGAAAAAAGTCTTGCCACAACAGGTCGTCAAAAGGTATAAAAATGCTTGTTACCAATGTGGGATTAAAGAGTATTGGTCACGTACCTATCATACGCCCAAACATTTAGCGGATCTCTATCAAATATCAATAAAAGAAAAAAGGAAAAGAAATAGAAACACATTTTACAGATCATGATGGGCCTATTAATATAACTCATCTTGATATTTTTGATTTTATTAAGATCCAAATGGTAGAATTGATCATTTAATCGGTGATGAAAATGTCAAAATTGATTAAATATTATTTTTTGCTATATGTTTGCATTTTATATGAATAAAAGTTTCTTTTAACATGCTCTTATTCTATATATATTTTGTTTCTCTAAGTAACCATGGATTTTGATACATTATTAAATTAAAAAATAATTGATGGAGATATTTATCTAGCAAACAGTGCAACAACGCACACTATCTTTCGAGATAAAAAATATTTTATATATTTAATATTGACAAAAGGTATAGTCAATACAATATCAAGTTCTGCAAATTTAATTAAAAACTCTGAAAGAGTGAATATTATATTACCAAAAGGTACAAAATTTTGTATTAACGATACTTTATATTCTATTAGATCCAGAAGAAATCTATTAAGCTTTAAAGACTTGCATCGTAATGGCTATCATCTTGAAACTATAAATAAAGGTACAGAAGAATATCTTTGTATTACTTTTAATATTTCTGGCCAAAAGCTATTATTAAAAAAACTTTTCGTCTTTTCTTTTAGATTATATTATATCACGATAAGGACAATTGAAACACATGTTGTGTTGCACCAGAAGTGCTCTGATCCAAAATTATTTATGTTATAACATGATTGCCTTGGGCATTTGGGATCAATAATGATGCGTTGAATTATTAAAAATTCACATGGACATCCACTAAAGAACTACAAAATTCTTTTACTAAGTGATTATCCATGTATTGCCTGCTCACAAGGAAAACTAATTATTCGACCATCACTCTCGAAAATAATTGTTGAATCCTCAACCTTTTTGCAAAGAATTCAAGGGAACATTTGTGATTTCATACAGCCTTCATGTGGACCATTTTATTATTTTATGGTTCTAATAGATGTATCAACTAGATGGCCACACATTAGTTTACTCTCTACTGTTTATTTAAAGAATGAGTTTCAAATGTAAGAACTTGGCAAAACAAAATATTGGCTCAGCCTACAATTGAGCATTTATGAATAGAGATTCTTGTACATTAGTCAACATATACAAGAAAAGTTCTGAAACACTTTTCTATGGATAAAACTTATCATTTGAGCACTCATATGGTTGTTCGGTCACTTGATATAAAGAAAGATTCATTTCGTCTACAAGAAAATGGTGAAGTACTTCTTGATCCTGAAATACCATATTTTAGTGCAATTGGTGCTCTTATGTATCTTATAAGACCTGATATAATATTCTCAATCAACTTATTAGAAAGATATAGTTCTGCACCAACTCAAAAATATTAGAATGGAGTCAAACAGATATTGCGATATCTTTAAAGAACAATAAACTTGGGTTTGTTCTATGCAAATGGATCAAATGAACAATTACTTGGATATGCAATGCTGATTATATTTCAAATCCACATAAGGCTCGATCACAAACAGGGTATGTATTTACTTATGGTGATACATCTATATCATAGAAATCTATAAATTAAAGATTAACTGCAACTTCATCAAATCACTCTGAGATAGTGACAATTCATAAAGCAAGCCGAAAGTGTATTTGGTTGCGGTCAATGATTCATCGTATTCAACAAAAATACAGGTTATCTTCTATTAAAAGCAATCCAATAATATTGTATGAAGATAATGCAGCATGCATTACACAGATCAAATGTGGCTATATCAAAGGTAATCAGACTAAGCATATTTCTCCAAAAATCTTTTATACCCATGAGCTCCAAAAGAGCAGTGATATTGATGTCTAGCAAATTCGTTCATGTGATAATCTGACAAATTTACTTACAAAGGCATTATCAATGGCCACTTTTAAGAAATTACTATAGAAAATTGGCATGTGGCAACTCAATGATATATCATGCAAAATTGAGGGGGAGACACTTACTTAAAGTATTGCAGAGATTATACTCTTTCTCATTCGTCTAAGACTTTTTCTCACATGATTTTTCTTAGCAAGGTTTTAACGAGACAATCTAAAGGCATCTCTCACCATTATGACGGACACTAGAATATTGTACTCTTTTTCATTCATCAAAGATTTTTTCTCGTGAAATTTTCCTTAGTTAGTTTTTAATGAGCCATATTCTCAGTATGTGGTTATACAAGGAGGAGTGTTATAAATTAAATGTCTAACCACAAAACTAACTACTAAGTGGTTGTAATAGTATAAGCATTAAAATATAATAGTGTTTTATATTTTTATGTTTTATTTCTTTACCTATAAAAGCAAGGTATTATGTAGAAGAGAAGTAGATAGAAGAAAAAAAGAGAAAAAGAAAAAGAAAGAAAAGAAGAATAAAATGCATGTCCCTAGAGGTCGTGTACTGGATCCCACGCTACTTTCGAGTCCAACCTTCAGCCTCAACAATGGTTACATGATATGTTTGAGTACAACGTCAGCAATACTGGTGAATGAAAGTATGCATAGTAGTGTACAGTTATAAAATTGGAGAATTAAAATATACTTTTAATTTAAAACATAATCATGGTAAGATATGAGCAGTATACAAAAATTGGGTGTACACACATCCCAACACTATCTTTTTATCAAAATATTTTTATACGTAATCCATCGCTGAACATTAGGGGTGTCCACAATAAAACCTCACATAAAGAGATATAGCAACAAAAATTCATGCGTATAAAGATATGCCAACGAGACATAAAATGTCAAATATACGGGTACATCAATATGATTGTAACAACAAGGTGGGAAATCATCAACAAACCTTAGAAACAACATCCTGGGTACAAAAGAGTAATGAATGTCAATCATTATAAACTCAGGGCTGCTTTGGCCCGTTGGATCCAACATCGAACAGGAGTCATCCAATGTGGCGCCTGGTCTTTTCCCCTGACGATTCTAGTTCAGGTCACTAGAGGCCCCGGACTATTTCTTAAACTGTTGAACAACTAGGGTCATCCAAGTCTTCGGGCCGGGTCTGTTCCCTAGCTGGCCAGAGTCACCTCCGTAGAGTGCTTTCCCCTAGACTTTCATATGATCCCAATATAAACATCATAATCGCACCATAATAGATGAACAAAAATATTTTTTCTCACATTTAAATATTTTATCATGATTTTTGTAAGAAGAGCTAATACAGTGCAAAAAAAATTTTAAAAGCATACATATATAAATTTGTAGTTAAAACAGTTGGGGAATACAAGTGTTTCAATTGAAAATATGTAGCATACAAATTCACTCACCTGATATTCGATGAATATGAAATGAATTACCAAGAGACGCAATACAAGTCACCCTGATGATGCAATGCATAAAACATAATTATTATACAAGCTAATAATTGAATTAATCAACTAAACGAACCCTTTCTTATCTTTATAAGTTTTAATCATTGTTTGTAGAGTTAATTAACTCATTAATTAATTAATTTTATTATTAACTATTACCCATATAGAGCCTAAACAATTTAAATTTATTCATAATATTTTTTTAAGATTTTTAGTGTTGTGAGTCAACACAAGCGGGTTGTGAGTCGACACCGTAGGATGATTCTTAGCAGAAATATCACAACAGGCCGAAGTGATGCTCACTAACTCAAAACGTACGAACGTGAGCCAAAAATGTCTGGATGTTTTTAACCTGTCGCTGGGAAACAAAATGTCCGAACGTTTTACATCCGAGGTCAATCTCAAAAATGTCCGAACGTTTTACATCCGAGGTCAATCTCAACCTCGAATCAGAAATTTCAAAGGTCGATTTTCAAGTTCCTTTTTACATCATTTCTTCGTGGTTTATATTCCTATACCTTTTATAGTTTATTTAAGTATGTTTTCGAAGAATTTTATATCTACAATCCTATTTTAATTATCAAAACTTGATTCTTCTAATACAATATACATATATAAAGGTTATATATATATATGTGTGTGTATATATTCTCATACAAAATATATGTGTCTAACATGTTCTATATGTATGTATCTAAATTCTCCTACGTATTTTATGAATGTGATCTTCATACGATTAAGAACATTAGGGTTTCAAGTTTTTTGAATCAATATTTTATGAATATTTTTATATCACGGTGATATATTTATTTATCTATATTTTTTCTATACAACGAATTGGAAGACGCGAAGAACACTAACCGAATAGAAAGAAACGATGAATGATCGGTGATGTCGGTTGCGTTAGTTGTGAGTGCACGGCGGTGGCAGCAGCGGCGGGGCGGTGATCGCAGTGGCTGGAGCAAAAGCCGAGAGAGGAAAGGTCGGGAGAGGGAGAGGGAGAGTTGCAAAAATTAATTCTGTAAAGAGAAGGAATGAGGGAGAGAAAAGATGTAACATCCCACAATTTCTAAATAAAATTTTAAGAAAAGATTAATATTTATTAAGTTTAAAGTAATAATTAATAATTAAATTTTTGCCCAACTTAATTAAATTGGGTAATAAGGAGTTTTGTTTTGCAAAATCCCCAATATGGGTGGAGTGTGGGATAATTTTTGCTGAGTGAAGGTCTTTTTAGGAGAGACAAGAATCAAGATGTCAAGATTTGAAGGTTGCCGCCTCCTCCTTGTCCCACCAGACTTGTCCCTCCACCAGTACTACTGTCAGCGTGAGATTCCCCCAGATTAGGGTCTGTTTTTTCTCTCTCTTCCTAGAACATTCAAAACTCCTATTTTCTCCCAAGGGAAATTAGAGATCCGTTCTCGGTTGTGTGAGAAACCAAAAACCACCCGTCTCCCCTATGAAATCTGACAGTCTTCCTCTCAGTTGTGCAAAGAAATTGTGTGAATGAGTGAGTGGAGTTCGTTCCTAGAGCTTTGAAGGTCATGGAACTGGAGCAGCGGGTTGTTCCCCTACTTTTTACAGAAAAAACGAAGGAAGAAAGAGACGAGGAGAACTGTGACCACCATTGGAGTCATTTTTAAGATGTTGAGGTAAGGATCGTATCCCAAACTCTCATATGAGTTACATTTTAAATTTTCACCCATAAATGATGTATGGAACCTAGATTTTTGGTCCTCAGTCCTTCCCTAGCTCTAGGCCATGCATTGCTAAATGTTTACCCATGGTTAGGTACTTTAATGGAGGAAAATTAGTTTCTCCATCAAAAATTAGGTTGGAAAGACTTTTGGGAGAGGTCTTGGGATGCTGGATGAGAAGGATGTGGAGGAGAGAAGTTTGTAGGTGTTATTGGGCTGGGAATGAAGTAGAAAAACCAAGTTTTCTCACCCCAAACAGAACCTAAACCAGGAAACAGCAAAAACAGAGCAGTAGTGATTTTCGTGGTTTGGGTCGACCCTAAGAGGATGGGTGTCGACTCAAGCCACTTTGCTCTCTGTATCTCGCCTCTATTAAGATTTGAGTTGACCCAAGGAGAACTGGGTGCCGACTCAAATGTTTCAGCCCTCTGTTGTTGTACATGGAACGGTTTGAGTCGAGCCACGAAGCCCATGAGTCGACACAAAGGATTTTCAGCCTCTGTAGTTTTGATAGGCGATGAGTTGAGTTGACCCATGGAGGTGGGGTGTCGACTCACAACATTCTCAGCCTCTGTAATTTTGACAGGCGGTGGATTGAGTCGACCCAATCGTCCCTTGAGTCGACCCAACCCTAAACCTGTGTGCCATGAGTCAAGGGGGGTCTCAGCCCTTGTCTCGACCCAGACCCCTCCATGGGCACCCTGAGTCGACCCTAAAGGTACATGGGTCGACCATGAGCCTCGTGAGTCGACCCAACCCAGACTTGAGTCGACTCAAAGCAGTGAAATAATGCTTTCCAATTGGGTTTCTGAGCCTTTGTGGCCACTTTTGGCCTTAGATTCCTTCATGGAAAATGTACCTAATAACGATATCTATCTTTTGAAATTATGCCAAGAATTACTGAGGAGGTTTGATCACTTAATTCAACTTTACCGAGCATTGTAGGAAGGGAAGACTTCTAAGTTGAGGATAGAACCTATTTCGGTGGGAACTAGGGGCCTTGGGAGACCATAAGGTCATGACATGAGATATAGGGACCACGTGAAGTTATTTCTTATACATGTGTTATTGTGTAATCTAGACCTCAGAGGTTTAAACACTAACGAAGATGAGGCCATTCGTGCAGCCCTCAAGTAAAATGTGAGAATGGCTAGTTTATGTAAAATAGAATGTAGAGGACTTACTGCTTATAACTGTTTTGAATAACCTATTTTGAATAATGATCACATGGGTGTTTTTCTGAAAACATGTTTTGGTGTTCAAATGCAATTACTCATCTTTTATCAAATGTAAGCATGTTTCTATATGAATGATGAGATCCAAACGTATCTTGAGTTGCATGTGTTGTTTGTATATGCTAAGTTCTAGCGGGTAACCATCTTGGAGGACCCCGTGTGTGGGTGCCTGGTAGCCATTAAAGGCTTTGCCTGTGTGGGGGGGGGGGGGGGTTTGTGATAGCCTTAAAGACATTGCCACTAAGAGGGTGGAGGTCCAATGGTGGATAAGGCCCCGTGTGTGGGTGGATACACTGACTACTAGTGTTATATATGAGTGGCCCTCTTACACGTCACTCTAAAATAGAAGCATTGTATTGAGGTAACGGTACTGTCGGAACTCCCGGTCGTGAGGTTAAATGACTACTTAGGCATTATGCGCGTGTGTTGGGTGTGGTGTTATTCATATGTATTCTTGTGAGGTATAACATGTGAATGTTGATGTTTAGATGCTTTGATAAATGTATTTCAAAGTATGTTGTTGAAAAAGCATGAAAACTATTTTTACATGTGTGGGTGATGTTGCTTTTATATAAAATCCTTTATGACATGTGACATTTTTATATCTTGTTTCATTTTATACTAAGCCACTCTCCTGTGACCTTGTGGTTGCAGATTTCAGTTCGGGGTAGACTTTTATTCTACTAGTGTCATGTCGAAAGGAAAGAAGATCAATGGTAGAGGCTATGCCTAGGATTTTATGATGTATACTGATGTTTTGGATGTTGGATTGTAACTAGAAAACAGATGCTACTTATCTTACTTTTGTTTGAAATTGTGTATCCCATAATTAGCTTATCTTTTCAGTATGTAGTTTTGGGATGGAGTATCCCTTAGTGAATTATATGCATGATATATGAGTATAGATATATGATGACTCTTGTTTGGAGCATTGCGGAGTGCATCCCTTATGATTATATGTTTATTCTGTTTAGGTAAGTTGTACCACCCCTTTCAAGTGTGATTAATTACCCTTTTGGGAGAGGGGGTGTTACAAAAGGGGGATTAGTTTAAAAGAAAAATGATCAAATTTTATGGGATAAAGATCCCAAAATCCTCTCATTTCCAAATTCTTTCAAACTTCAGAATTATCTCTTGCCATATTTATCTTAACCCTTTTTTGGAATTATCACTTATTTATTATCTAACTACCAAATTAATAATATCATACTTTGTTTTTAATTTCTAAACTTTTCTTATTTAAATTGACACTAACAATTTAATTCATTCTATTGATTAAAATTTTCAAAAAACTTTATTATTTCAATTAAATATATTTTTAATTAGTTAATTTATTTTAGTTAATTAATTTATTATCTTATTTTATTAATTATAAGTTTTTAAAAATTCTAAAATTTTACCGAATTTTACACAAAATAATTATTTTTTATTTTTCGTTAACAAGGTTAATGAGTAAGGGAGAATATGTAATTTTTGATACTTCGGGAGTTGATTGTATTTAACCAATACCTCAAAGGAGGTGTTTGTAATTTATCCTAATAAAAATGGTGGTGTTTTATTTCACAAATACTTGAGTATTGACATAAAGGTTTATATAGGTTTTTAATATCTCTCTTCTTATGGGTAATTGATGGGTCGCTTATCACATCAAAAATAAATTTATAAAAATAAGGTAATAACTAGTACTCTGTAGAATACCTGTTAATACCGAGTATCATTTCGCAGGAATAAAAAGACTAAGTTGTATTGAATCTTGACCAATTATCAATTTAATTCAATTCGAAAGGTTGTTGTGATTAATTAATTAAACTAGAAATGATTAAAAATTAATATTCTTTGTAAAAGAAAAAAGATACCTAAAATTGGGAATTCACCATAACTTTGTAATTAGAAAGTTGTATTTAAGATAAACATGCATCCAATTAATTCAACCACGATCCATTTTGGCTACAATCCGTAACGGATTCAATAAGAGAATAAATCCAATTAAAACCTGACATAGACAATCTTTGAAAGGCACAGATCGTCCTTAAAGATTTTGGCATGATCCGTTTTCTCGTAGTATAATCTATTTCACGTTTCAATCACATTCATAGAAAACCAAAGTATTGTATAACTCTGTATTCGTAATCACAGGAAACAAAGATAAAAATTAGACCGACAAACAAAACTTGATTGATTAAACAAATCAAACGCGTGAGTTATATAAATGTTGAATCAAAAATCTAAAAGGTAGATCTAAATACAAAATTCTAATTACTTTATAAGGGTTTCATCCAAACCCTACGAATAAAGAGATTAGCCGCAGATGGTTGGTAGAGACGAGAAAATCACAGATCTAACCCCCATTGCCGTCCTGCTTAATTCACCGTCTTCTCTCCTGTGGATGCTCATAGCCACCGTCAGTCTTAACCTAATATTTCAGAACCCTAATTTTGACATAGTCTTTTCTTTCTATATTCTCTCTACAACCGTTACCTCATCATCATTTCAGATCCTTTAAAAATATGACATTTTGTTATGTTTCAATCCATTTTCACCATATACCCGATTATATATTGTTGCACACAAATAATACTAATATATTTATTAAATAAATTATTTGAGAACATAAAATATAAATTGAATGACTTAAATGTGTTAATTTGAGATCAGATCACACCATCAACTTACATTTTGCTAGTTCTTAAGAAAAAAAAAGGAATACAAAAGAAAAAAAGTAGTAACATTTTTATTCACATTGATTAATCATTGAGTATTAATAATAAAATTGAACACTTTACATACAAGACGTACATACTTCAAGACACTG
>JAUTBS010410625.1:0-16807 GCA_032361285.1 Aequorea victoria | reverse complement strand
GTATGAATATGCATGTATGCTTACGTGTTATATGTTCATGTGTTGATGTGTATGACATGCTTATGTGTAACGTGCTAAGTTTCGTGTGCTGTACTTGGGCATGAGATTGAATCTTAGGGATATTATAACGTTCGGGAAACTTACTTGGAAATTTGATTAGAAATGCGCCTGATCATCGTGGTTTCTAATTGAAGGTCTAAGAAAGTCATTCAGACTGGGTAATACTCCCTAGGGTTGCAGCTCGGTATGTGTTATGTTCTCACTATTATATGTTGATTGCTTCACATATATAATATACGTATGAACCTGGTTGAGAATGTGCATGTTTCTTGTTTAATCTCATCTTTTGTTGGAGTTTGACCTCAACGACCATTCTAGGGTAGATATAGAGGTAGAGGTAGAGACATAGACCATGTATTTGCTGAGAAGTGGTTAGATCACATAACGCGAAGGTTTGAGACCTTGACGATGACCGAAGATGACTTGCGTGTTTTCTTCACTTCTTACCAGTTGTGGAGTGAACATTGGTGAAGATAAGATTGCAGGCATTCATATACCTTGACCCTAGAAAGTTCACTATATGGGGAAAGTATATATAGAGGGTCGGGAGTGCAAACGGATAATCGGCTTTCAAAAAATGCTGAGGCCAGGACATAGTTCTTCCTCACAGGGACAACAGTTTGCCCGAATCTCCAATAGTACCCCGTTAATTGGGACTTGAGGGACTCTAGTAATACCAGTTGGTCAATCTTATCTATCAATTGTACATTCCTTGTTTTTCATTCTTGGTCTAGTGTCTTGATAGACACAGGAGGTTCTCATTCATTTATGGTCTTGTCATTTGTATTAAACGTGGAGTTAGAGAGATTGAGCCTTTAAAGATTGCACTGAGTGATTGAGACACCAATTGGAGTCGATCAATCTTTAAACGAATGTGTAGACCTTTTGTTATAGAGTTCATGGGCCGTCATCTTGAGTTTGATTTTCTCTTGTTAGACATTATGGGATTTGACGTTATTCTCAACATGGATTGTTTCATGGTTTATCGTGCAATGATTGACGGCTATCGATGTAGGGTGACCATGTGCACACCAAAGGGCGATTGTTGTTATTTTTTTAGTGATCGATGTGATAACTCTATTTTGCCAATGTACACATTTATGAAGAGTTAGTCTATTTTTCTTTATGACATTAGCAGATGAGGGACATTCAGTTAGCATAGAGTTCCCACTAGTTATTTACGATTATTGTGACGTGTTTTCAGAAGATTTGTTGAGTTTCAACCACAACGAGATGTTGAGGTCTCGTTAGGGACAACTCCTATCTCGATGCCACCGCTTAGGTTTGTGTCAGTTGAGTTGCTTGAGTTGAAGGTACAACTTTAGGAGCTATATGACAATGGTCTCATACACCTTAGTAATTTTCCTTGTAGAGTGTGTTTTATTTGCCAAGAACAAAGATGGTTCATTGGTCCATTTAAGATTTTAGGCAAAGTCAGAGAGCTTGCGTATCGCCTTGCACAGTTATCTGGAGTCCATGAAGTCTTTCACGTTTTTATGCTCCAAAAGTATGAGTCAGACCTGTCTCACATCCTTGATTAGTGACATTTCATAAGAAGAACGGTCGATCAGAGTTTTGGACTCACGAAATCAAGTTCTTCGGGGAAAGAACATTTATTTAGTAAAAATATTGTGGTAGCATCACGGCAAGGAGAGGGGGCCACGTGGGAGCGGGAAGATGAAATCTGTTCTAAGTACCCTGACTTGTTTAATGTCTAAGGCACTTGATTTGTCCTTTGCATGCTTTGTTCTTCTTACTGAATTTCGTGGACAAAATTTCTTTAAGGAGGGTAGGTTGTAGAGACCGTAACTTCCATCGATAATAATTCATGGATTAAGAGGTATTTTTGGGCAAATGAATGAGTATTAGGAAAATAATTTTTTTAAATACCCTTACTTCATTTTTCCTGTATAAAACAATTGTTTCTTTTGTCAATATTCAACAACCAAAAAAAGCACAACAAACCATCATCTTTCTCTCTTTGGTCTTTCTCCAACATTGTCGGCCTTCCCACCGGCGATGACCTCCGGTCATCTTTTCTTCGCCGTCATCATCCATTGCTTATTCCTCCTCGGCGACGCACCATCCGCGGTGGGAAACGCGAGTGAGAGAAAGAGGATCACCGAGAGAGAGAGAGAGACCACCAGCGCTCACCATCGGTGCCATCAACAACGACGATCAGCCCCACCCACCATCTCCGACGTCCTCCCCTGCATCTCTCCTATCTAAACACCAGATACCAGTAGATAACACCGCTAAACATGTTTCAACAACTAGAGAATAATATTTACCTTGTTTGTTCCTTTTGTTGAGAAGATCCGGACAGTTGATTCTATAGTGACCAGACTTCTTATAGTGATAGCATTTGCCCTTAGGCTTCTTTATTGTACCCTGAGCAGGGCGGACTGTCTGTGCCTTAGCCTACTGTTGAAACTTCTTCTTCTTCTTTCGATCTTTCAGCTTAAAAGTAAAACCTTTTTCAGTAACAAAGGCACTTGCCGATTTCCGAAAAATACCTGCAGCTGCCTGAAACTCTTTCAATAGTTCTGCCAAAGTAAAATTCAACTTATTCATGTTGTAAGTCAAGTGGAACTGCTGAAATGAGTCAGGCAGTAACTGAAACAAGATATCGACCTGAGTTTTTTCATCAATTTATGCTCCTAGGACCTGAAACTCGTTCAGAAGACCGATCATCTTCAGAACGTGGTCCTTGACCGGTGTACCCTGGGCCATGGTTGTGTTCATTAAGGCCTTCATGGTGACTTGCCTAGCCGCACGACCCTTAGCCCCAAACATTTCTGTCAGACTTAAGGTCATGTCATAGGCAGTCTTCATAGACTGATGCAGATACTGCAGTACATCTGACATGAAAGCCAGTACATAACACCGCATCATCTTATCAGCCTTAATCCACCTCTGGTAAAGTTGGGTTTCCTGATCGGTTGCCCCTTCACCAGGTACCGGTAGACAAACCATATCGAGCACAAAGCCCAAATCTTCAGAAGTCAACACTATGTCCAAATTTCATTTTCAAGTGATAAAATTCGATCCTGTAAGTTTGTATTCTTTGAGAATTATTGCAAGTGGATTGAAAGTCATTTTAATATCATGAGAATCAAAAATTAAATTTAATTAATTTTATGAGAAAATTTTTAATTCCATTTAAAATTTGGTACTCCCAATCATGATTTTAAAAGAATTAATCAGTAACCCGGCACACCGTGATATAGCAAACGGCTTTTGTCCTTGTCCGGACAGAACTTCTGCAGAGCCAAAACGACCTCTCGATTTCTCACCGTCCAGATGGTACTTGGTTCGCGTCCGAACGAATGTTGCGGACTTTGAAAATTCCCATCTATTTAAATGGTATCACACCCACGAAACTCCAAAATTTACCTTCATAACCCAACAAACTGGACATCCAAGGTATGTACCAAATGTTGGATATTGTCCATCATACCACAATGGTCCTGGCAATGTTAGAATTTCAAAGCTTTATTGGCACAAATTGGCTGCACTCTGTTAAATATTCATATGCGTCAGTTTTAAAGTAGATCTAATTAGAATCTCAAACTATAAGATTCTCGAGACATATTCGTGTAGTTTCCAGTGTATTAGGATGGAATAACTTGCATATTTAAGTAAAATTTTATGCCCATGTGAAGCTTTGTTAAGTTGGAAAAATTATTCGATATTCAAAGAGTGCACATCGTATGTACTTTTGGCAAATAAGAAAATTTGATACGAACCAAGTGTATCATAATTTCTTTTTACCTAACCACTTGATACGAATCAAGTGTAACATTTACACTTTTATATTTTTGGTTTATAATATACAGAAACTATGTTTTTTTCTACTTTTATAAATATAAAAATATGCTTATCACATATATATTTTTGTACAATTTTATTTTGAAACTAGTAAATAGTTCTCGAAATGAGCTACCAGCGTGAGGAGAGTCGTCCAAAAAAATTATGGAGATGAGGATGCCGATGGTGGCAATGGAGGTGGTAGATGACGGTGTACGAAAATTGTCTGATAACAGCGGTGGGTGAAATTGCCAAAAATGATATCGAAAGCCCAAAGGTCGTGGCGACGACGGTAGCTGAAGATGTCAGCCGATAAATAGAAGTGGCCGAATGTAGTGGCAACGATAATGACCGACAATGGTAGGTAGAGGTAGCGGCCAACAGAAGGTGGTGGGTGAAGGTGGTGGTTGTTGTGGGAGGTCGTGGGTGGAGGTGAAAGTGGCAGCTGGTGGGAGGAGGTAGTGCGTGGAAGTGGAGGTGGTATTCGAAAATGGTAACTTAAGATAGTGGTCGATGCGGCTAGCTTTTCTGCTTTTGAAAAAAAAAAAAAAGTTACCAAGTTACCGACGATCTAGACTTCTTTACCGACGAACGTTTATGTCGCTAAAAATGTAATTTCTTGTAGTGTTTGCAGAATCGTATAAGTTAAAGTTTGATTTTGATTTCTCCTTTTGGTATCGTTTTCAATATTTTTTCTTTTCGTTTATTGTTCTACAATCTTTCTTTGGGGTCACAGTTCAAAAAATAATTAACAAAAGCATTCCTTTATTAACCTTATTAAGGATGAATAAAAATGAAAGTGCTTCCATTTTTTTTTTTTTTTTTTCAAAGATTCCAAATGAATACTCTCCTATTCCTTTCGACTTCCCCAGAGGCTCTAGCACAACCGAGACAACGACAATTCTATGCCCCTGCGGGGATGCAGCCATATATATATACTCGGAGGCAATTCTGAAATGCATAAAGAACAAAGCCAAGACATTTTCTTGGCGCAATGCTTGGTTACTATATATCCAAGTAAGAGAGAAAACAAATGTGTCTAATAGCATTCAAATCCATCCAAACCAAACATAATTTTTTCTTTATCTTTTTCAAATTGAAATCAAATGATTTTTAAGCTTTCCAAACTGATAATCTAGGCTTGTGGCAGTGTTCTCCCCGGTGCCCAAGAATACACTTCAGGGGGCAGTGTGCCATTTGCGAGCAGGTTTTGTGGAACTACCCCATAAATCTCCGACACGTCGACATGGTGGTGATGGTGGTGGTGCTGACGAGCACTCTGGTACTGCTGGTTCTGCGCTGCAGCAGCAACCACCCCATCATCACCGTCCAATGGCAACCGGTCGAAAGTGGCATTCATGAATGTTGCAGCCATGATCACCACCGGCCCTGAAGCAATGAGTGCACCAACCACGGCCCCGCCCACAACCTGGCCTTGTGCCCCGGCTATGTAAATGGTTAGGCCCGTGACCCCGGATGGGGCAGGTGGGGGCAAGATTGATCCGAGAAAAGAGAGGATCTCGAACCGGCCGTGGAGGGTAACAATTGCCCCGGATGAGGCTGGTTGTCGCAGCGTGACATTCGTGACACAGCCGGTGGCGCTGAGAATGCAGATGCCTCGCTGCTGCCTCCTTGCGAAGTTGAGTAAGCTCTCACTTAGGTCACAGCCGGAGCTCACCTCCATGGCGTGGGCCCGGAGAGCGTTAGGGCTGTCCCGGGTGATGATAATAGGTTGCTTGGGCTTGTTCTTCGAGCCGGCAGGCCTGCCACGAGGCCTCCGAGTGGCTTCTCCCTCAACTGCTGATGAAAGTGCTAGCATTGCCTTGGGAACTCTTTTGCTCTCCTCTGGTTCAAAATTATTGCAGTGAACTGAATCTTTGAACGCAAAGTAAGGAAGAGTAAGATCAGCCCTGCCAGCCATTTATGCAGAAATGCAAGAACTTCGCTAAACTTGTGTTTGGAAATGATTATAAGGGATTCAACCAATAAATTTACAATGAAAACTCAAAAGAATGATGGAGGGTTAGGAGATGGTTAAGTAACACCAACCTTGTATTTAATTAAAACCCTAACTCTCAACAGACTTTTCTCTCATGCCAATTGCCTTTCCCAACAAATCCTCCCAAAATCTAGATAAAAATATTCTGTTTTAATCAATAGCTACCCCTCTCCCAGAAAGAGATCTGGGAGGAAGTTTTCATAACAAGTTATTCTTGAACAGATAAAAAGAAGAGAACTGAAAAAAAAATGAAAGCTTAAGATAAAAAGTATGTCCAGATAACATGTTGTAATATTGACGAAAGGTCTACAATTTGATTCTCTGCAGCTCCCAATGAACCAGGCAATTACAGGATTTGGCAAGCAACTAATGCATTCCTAATAACTAAAACAACTGCAGCAATATTTTCTTTGTGAAGTGTAATGTCGAGAAAATAATGTAGTAAGTTACATCCTAAGTTTTGAAATCTATCCATACCTCAAAAATATACGAGTAGTCGGCATGTAATCGACTCTGCCCCGGAGGCTATTGTATATACCAAGATTTTAAATTGCGCTATTAGAATACGTGTCGATATCGGTGACAGTATCGGCCGATATCGGACAATACATTAATAAATATCAATATCGAAGGTTTTAATTTTCGTTACGTAACGGTCGATATTTAAAACTCTGTCACTATGTGTTGCGTGGAATCGCTGATTTTGAACCAGACCCATTAACCCACATAGCAGGATCACTCTGTTTACAAAAAAAAAAAAGGTTTAAACCATAATGAAAACAGAAGAACAGAAAAAGGAAAGAATAAGAAGCAAGAATTTGGCCCTTTTATATGCAAGGTGGAAAAGATTACAGAAAGCTGTAACTATTCCCTATCACAAAAAAAAAAAATCATTTTAGGCGCAAGACATTCTATATCCATTCCCAATCAAGGGAAAGTTGATTTTCAGGTTAGTTTTGCCAATCCAATATCTTGAAATACTCCAACAATAATGGCCTATCACCAACAATATCATCTGATAGTATACGTTACTCCATGGAAAGAAGAAAGACATGATTTAAATGGTTTGCCTACAGAAAATGGAAAAACTTTCAATTTTGTTCTCATCTTTCTCGAAAACAAATGGAGATCTTCCAAAAAGTTATTACTTTTACGGGTTGGAAGGCAACATAGCAATTAATGTGCTTCAAATGGGAGCTCAAAACATCATAGCCCATAGCAGTCATCGAAGGGGCTATGGATGGGCTCTGTGGAAATGTTCTCTTGAAGGTGATCCATTTGTCATTAGATTCGGTCTATCCCTGCAAGCTCATGTAATACAGACAACTATGCTCACAGCATACAAATAGTCTGATGTAATAACAGATGTTATTACAATAGATGGTGTGATGGCAGTCAATAACTGCTTAACTGATGGCCATCCTGTTAGAAAAGTAATTTGTAATCCTCCATGCAGAATGTAGTGATAAAATATCTATAAAAGTGTGTAGGAGATAATTATAGAAGTGTATAGAAGATAATAATTATAGAAGTGTGTAGAAGAATTTGATAAATAGAAGAAAGTAGTTGGAAATTGTAATTATTATGATTTTAAGAGACTACATGGACTAGTATAAAAAAATATTGAGTCATGACATTATGTATTAAGCCAAAATATGGCAAAAAATAGTGAATAAAGTTCATTAGAAAACAATCCTCCCATTCCACAAATTCTCTCATTGTGTACCTAAATTTCTCAAACTTTGTCTTCCACCCAAACAATTTTGGTATTAGAGAGAGGTTCTCATTTCAATCTAGTCCTTCTAATTAAGCCTCTTTACCTCTACCATGAAAGCTAGCACTTCCACCTTCAGTTATGCACAAACTCTCATCCCTATATTTAAGGGAGAAAATTACGAATATTGGAGCATTCAAATAAAGATCATATTCATCTCACAAGATTTGTGGGAGATCATTGAAGATGGTTATGAGGCGCCGACAAATGAGGAAGAACTAGCAACTTGGTAAGAAGCACGACGAAAGCGTTACAAGGAGAATAAGAAAAAGGATGCAAGTGCTCTACCCAACATACAACGAGGGGTAAGTAAATATGATTTTCCTAGAATTTTGGGTGCAAAAATATCAAAGGAAGCATGTGAGATATTAAAGTATATATGAGTATCAAGGCTTTGATAAGATTATCTCCATTAAACTTCAAACATTATGGAGAGATTTTGATATTCTAATCATGAAAGAAAATGAATCTATTCAATAATTCTTTTTTCCGAGTTGATGGGATCGTCAATCAAATTAGAAGTTATAGAGACACCCTTCCAAATAAGAAAATTGTTGAAAAAGTTATAAGGAACTTATCTGCAAAATTTAAACATGTTGCTGCCATCGAGTAATCTAAGGACTTGTCTAAACTAACTCGACATGAGCTAATGAGTTCTCTCGAGGCACATGAACAAAGAATAAGCATGTTTACAAATCAGTCATTGGAGATAGCATTTCAATCTAAAGTCAAAGTTTGAGAAAATCATCAAAAAACCAAGAAATTGGCTCATTTAAAAATGGAGGCACGTATGAAAGAGGACGTGGAGGCCAAAATTCATCTCAAGTCTGGAACAAAGGAAGAGGCTTCGACAATCACAGGAATCCTAATAGTAACTCTAACCCTCATTGCATCATTTGCAAAAAATCTAATCGTGCATCTAAAGATTGCAGATTTAGATACAATAAATGCAATATTTCAAATCACTCTCAACGAGACTGCTAGTTAATAAGAAAAATAATAAGACTAATTTTTCAGAAGAAAATGAATCAGAATAATTATTTTCTTGCATGAATACCCAACAAGAATTAGAGAATGTTTTTTATTTGGATAGTGGATGTAGTAATCATATGACAGGCAACCACAAGATCTTTATGCAGCTGAATGATAAGATTTTTTTCTCAATTAAAGTTGAGTGATAAAAAACTACAAACTGTTGAAGGAAAGGAAGTGATCGCAGTCTACACAAAGCGAGGTAACAAAAAAAATTATTTCAAATGTTCTTTGTGATCTGGTGCTAACTCAAAACCTATTAAGTGTGGGGCAATTACTACAAAAAGGTTATGAAATAAATTTGATAATGGTTAATGTATAATCCATGACAAAAAGAAAAATTTTACAAAGACAAAAATCAAAATGGCCCCAAATAAGAATTTTCCTTTAATCATGCCCCATATTAATCAAAATGGCCCCATATGAATTATAAAGGCTTGAGATTACTAAAAGAGAAGAATATGGTTAAAGGGCTACTTGATATTGATAAAATTGATAAAGTATGTGAAGGCTGTATTTATGAAAAAATGCATAGATTGTCTTTTCAAAAAAATTCTTGGAAACCTAAAGCTCCATTAGAATTGGTGCATGCATATATGTATATATGGTCCTACCAGGACTCCATCTCTTTGTGACAAGAGATATTTTGTTCTCTTTGTTGATGATTATACTCGGATGATGTGACTTTATTTTCTAAATAAAAAACTTGAAACCTTCTCCATATTTCTCCAGTTTAAAGTCTTGGTAGAAAGGCAAAGTGGCAGGAAAATGAAGATGTTGCAGACAGATCATGATGGAAAATTCATCTACACTCTATTCTAGAATTACTGCAAAGAGAAAGGAATTAGGAGGCAGCTCACAGTTTGACATACACCTCAGCAAAATGAAGTGGCAGAACAGAAGAACCGAATCATTGTAGAGATGGAACAAAGTATTTTAACATATAAAGATCTTCCTAACAAATTCTGGGCAGAAGTTGCCAGTGTTAACCCCAAGGTTTAATAAACGGTTTATTGATTTTAATGATAACAAACAAATTTTTAAAAAGTTAAAAAGGGAAGTTTTTGAAAGCTCCAAGTTTTAAATAAATCATGTCAATAATTTAAATGATATCAAACAAAGTATTGCTAAGTTAAAATGATTTATCATTTAAATAAAGTTATGAAAATCTCTTAGTACATATTCTTAAATCAATCGTCAGATGATTCAAATTATTATTTAATGGTTAACACTCATGATTAGGGTTAACCTTGTATTTAACAATATTTAAAGTGATTCATGTGTTAAAATGATTATAAAATCATTAAAATATTTCTCAAATAAAACCTTATCACAGAAATAAACACAGAGTTTTTCAGCATTTTTCAAACATGTGAGCCGACCCACATCAAGCCATAAGTCGACCTAAAAGGCAGCACTCTCGGTATCTCCTGCAGTATTCTCTCAGGCACAACCATGAGTCGACCCGAACAATGCTGCTCTCGGGATCTCTCCTGACGACCATGAGTCGACATTCAACGTGAGTCAACCCAGTCCATGTCCAAGTTCATAAGCGAATATGTCTCATCCCACGCCTCGACTCAACGACTCAAATGATATCATGAGTCAACCCAATGGACTTCATGAGTCGACCCAACATGCTCATCGCTCAGTATATTCACAGATACCAACTATGAGTCGACCCAAGGCAATGATGAGTGAACCTAAGCGCGTATAAGCTGACATAAAGCAGTCAAAGTCGACCCGAAACATCAAGTCAAGGCAGAGATTCTTGTGAGTCGACCTAGAGATATCATGAGTTGACCCACTGGCGACTATTTATTAAAGAACCGAGACCACCTTACTCTGAGTCAACCTAAAACTATTGTGAGTCGACCCACTGGCGCAGAATTCTTTCTCAAGGCATTTGAGTCAACCCAAGCTCACTATGAGTTGACCTAGCAAAATTAGCAATTTTTAGCACGAATCATGAGAATTTGCGATGGTATCTCAGAGTATTAAATGTCAAGATCTGATCTGCAACGACCATATTGAAGCACGAATTTATATTGGGATTTGTTTTCAAATCAATCCAAAAAAGATTTGAAAAATTATTGACAAATGGATTAAAGATTACATCAATCAATCCTAAGTATCATAATAGTAAATATCAAGATCTGATCTACAACGAATATATTAAAGTTTGAATTTGAATGAGGAATTGATTTATGAATCAGTTCAAAGAAGATATTGACAAATGAAGATTACAGATCGCGAGAATCACTCATAAGTATCAAGAACATTAAATGGCAAGATTTATATCAGATACACTGGAAGCTCATATCTCTATAAAGATATCAAATCTCTCGATAGACAAGACTAGACCTGACCAGAAAAGAAAAGCTATCGATCAGATAATATTACAGACAGAAAAGAACAAGAAAAGAAAAAAAATCTTAACATCAATCACTCAATATCAAAATCAGATTCTCTCATCTACTATTCAGAAAATCCCTAATAGCTACTGTCCTAAGCTCTAAATCCTATTTCTAAACCCTATGTCGTATGCCCTAACCACAAACCCTGTGCCCTATAACTCTAAGCTCTAATCGCTAACCCTAAGCCCTAATCTTGAGTCCTAAACTTTACGCTCTATGCCTACGTCTTATGTCCTAAGCTCTAAACTCTATTTTTAAACTCTATGTCGTATACTCTAACCCTAACCCTAAACCTAAACCTAACCACAAACCTTTAGTCCTTAGCTCTATGTCGTATGCCTACGTCTTATGTCCTAAGCTCTAAAGCCTATTTCTAAACCTTATGTCCTATACCATAGCCTTGACCCTAAGTCCTAAACTCTATGCCCTATGCTTACGTCATATGTCCAATGCTATACAACCTATTTCTAAACCCTATGCCTTATTTTCTAACCCTAAGCCCTAAGTCCTAAGCTCTATGGTCGATGCCTACGTCCTATTCCCTATTCCCTAATCCCTAATCCCAAGCCCTATGCCTACATCCTATGTCCTATGTATTATGTCCTAAAGTTTAAACTCTATCTCTAAACCTTATGCCCTAACCCCCTAAGGTCTAACCCTAAACCCTAATTTCTACCCTTTGTCCTAACCTTAAGTCTTAATCTCTGTGTCATGTATCTACGTACTATGTTCTATGCTCTAATTGCTATGCTATATCCCACGCCCTAACCCCTATTCCCTAAACTTAAGCCTTATACCATAAGTCCTAAGCTCTATGCCTTATAACTACATCCTATACCATAAGATCTAAACTCTAGCTCTAAACCATTTCCCATATGCCCTAACCCTAGGACCAAAACCTAAGGTCTAACATTAAGCTGTAAGCTCTATGTCCTTTGTCTACGTCCTATATCCTAAGCTTTAAATCTTATGCCTGCTGCCCTAAGCTATAAGCCCTAAGCCCTATGCTCTATGCCCTAACCCTATGCCATATGCCCTAGCCCTAAGTCCTAAGGCCTAATCCCTATGCCCTAACCCTAACCCTTTGCCTTGTGTTTTATGTATTTAACTCTAAACCCTATGCCCATTAAACCCTAATCCCTAACCCTAAGTCCTACGCTTTATTTTCTCTCCTCAAGTGTCGATCTCAAGCAATTTCCTTGATTTCAATATGTTTCTAGAGTCTTCTTTCTCCTCCATCGTCTGCCATCTCTTCTTGTTTGACACATTGCCATTTCATTGAATTTTCCATCTCCATCCTCTATCTTCACATTGCCATTTCATTAACCACTATGAGAAATAGTTTGTTACAAGAGATCTTACAAATCCACCATTAAATCCACAATATATGGATATAAGACTACTTTTGTCGAGTCCACATATACTAACCCATGTTTGAGTGCTTCCAGAATCCTTTACAGACTTCAAATCTTGGGGAATCCACTTAAGAGACACCAGACTGATGCTGAAGATAAAGAAACAAAAAGCCTAGATGATATGAAAGGGAGCTTGAATGATCTAAGATCATCTAATGTATTACTAATTCAAACATTAGAGCTTAATTAAAAGCTCTCTAAATTGTCTCAGTTAGAAGCTCAGTTAGAAGTTCTCTAAATGATCTCAGTTAGAAGCTCAGATATAAGCTCTCTATATGAGCTCTAATATTTTGATTATTATACATTAGATGATCTTAGATCATTCAAGTTCATTTTGAAATCATTAAGGCTTTTTGTTTCCTTCTATTCAACATCAGTGATGGTATCTCCTCGGTCGATTCCCAAGAGTTAAAGTCTCTGCAAGATTCCAGCAGCAATCAAGCACTAGTTGTGTATGTGGACTCGACATGAGTATTCTTATTTCCTCTATAGATTGTGGATTCAATGGTGGAGTTGTAAGATCTCTTGTAATGAACTATTTCTCATAGTGGTTGATTCTTGACCGGTGCTTGTCACATGGATTTTCTCATAGTGCTTTATTCATTTCTTAG
Organism: Aequorea victoria; assembly: GCA_032361285.1. Classification (NCBI taxonomy): domain Eukaryota; kingdom Metazoa; phylum Cnidaria; class Hydrozoa; order Leptothecata; family Aequoreidae; genus Aequorea; species Aequorea victoria. Next base: position 3,689 of record JAUTBS010410625.1, on the reverse strand, counting down.
TTATACTAGTTTTGTATTGAGTTGGTTGGTTATTTCTCTTGAGTACATCGAGTAGTGAAAGTCAACGTGAGAAATGAAACGGTGCCTCTAGACGTGGCTTCGATATTTCTAAACTTTATGCCCTAGTCCTATACCCTAACCCCAAGTTTTAAACTCTATGCCATATGCTTACATTCTATGTCCTGAGCTTTAAACTCTGTTTCTAAACTCTATGCCCAATGCCCTAACCCTAGATCATATTCCTTAACCTTACGGCCTGAACTCTATGTCAAATGCCCGCATCCTATGTCCTAAGGCTATGAATCCTATTTCTAAATCATATGCCCTATGGCCAAATCCTAGCCCCTATCGTCATATATCCTAAGGTATACACCCTATTTCTAAATCTTATGGCCTATGCCTTATTCCCTAACCCTAAGCGCTACTTCTAAAGCCAATGTTGTAAGCCCTAACCGTATGCCCTAACCTTAAGTCTTATGTCCTATGTCCTATGTCCTATCTCCTTTGTCTAAGCTCTAAGCACTATGTCTTATAGCCTACGCCTTATGCCCTAAACCTACCCTAAGCCATATGCCCTAAGTCCTAACCTCTGTGCTCTATGCCTACGTCCTGTTAGCCCTAAGGTTTAATAAATAGTTTATTGATTTTAATGATGACAAATAAAATTTCTAGAAAGTTAAAAAAGATCTTTTTAATAGCCACAAGTTTTTAAATAAATCATGTAAATGATTTAAATGATATCAAGAAAAGTACTGATAAGTTAAAATGATTTATGATTTAAACTAAGTTTTGAAAATCTATTATTACAAATTCTTAAATCAATCTTCAAATGATTCAAATATTTATTTAATGGTTAACACCCATGATTGAGGTTGACCTTATATTTAACAATATTTGAAGTGATTTCAGGTGTTAAAACAAGTGTTAAAATGATTATAAAATTATTAAAACATTTCTCAAACAAAGCTTTATCACAAAATTAAGACATAAGTTTTTTAGTAATTTTCAAGCATTTGAGTCTACCCACATCAAGCCATGAGTCGACCCACTCTCGGTATCTCCTGAAGATTTTTCTCAGACACGACAATGAGTTGACCCACATTAAGCGTGAGTCGACCCAAGACTATGTCCAAGCACATGAGTTGACATGCCTCAGCCCATGCCTTGACTCAACGCCTAAAAACACATCATGAGTTGACCCAATATGCTCATTACTCAGTACATTCATAGAGACAGACTGTGAGTTGACTTAAGCAAGTATAAGCTTACACAAAACATCCAAAGTGGACCCAAAGCTTCAACTCAAGGCAGAGACTCTTGTGAGTCGACCCAACTTCACTATGAGTCGACCCACTTGCGACTGAATGATAAAGAACCGAGACCACCTCTTGACCCAGAAACATCATGAGTCGACCTACTGGCGAATGACTGATAAAGAACCGAGATCACCTCACTATGAGTTGACCCAACAATATTGTGAGTCGACCCACAGGAAGAAAAGTGCAAAATCAGCAAATTTCAATGCAAATCACGAGAACTTGCGACGGTATCTCAGAGCATTAAATATCAAGATCTGATCTGCAACGATGATATTGAAGCACGAATTTATATTGGGATATGTTTTCATATCAATCTAAAGAAGATATGGAAAATCATTGACAAATAGATTAAAGACTGCATCAATCAATCCTGAGTATCATAACAATAAATATCAAGATCTGATCTACAACGACTATATTCAAGTTTGAATTTGAATGAGGAATTGATTCCTGAATCATTCCAAAGAAGATATTGACAAATGAGGATTACAGATCGCGAGAATCACTCCTAAGTATCAAGAACATTAAATGTAAAGATTTATATCAGATACACTAGAAGCTCATATCTATATAAAGATATCAAATCTCTCGATAGACAAGACCAGAAAAGAAAAGCTCACAATGAGATAATATCAGAGAGAGAAAAGAAAAAGAAAAAGAAAAGAGAAAAAATCTGAACATCAATCACTCAATATCAAAATTAGATTCTCTCATCTACTATTTAGAAAATCCCTAGCTGCTACTGTCCTAAGCTCTAAACCCTATTTCTAAACCCTATGCCTTATGCCCTAACCACAAACCCTATGCCCTATAACTCTAAGCTCTAATCCCTAACCCTAAGCCCTAATCTTGAGTCCTAAACTTTACGCTCTATGCCTACGTCTTATGTCCTAAGATCTAAACCTTATTTTTAAACTCTATGTCGTATGACCTAACCTTAAGTCCTTAGCTCTATGACGTATGCCTACGTCCTATGTCCTAAGCTCTAAATCCTATTTCTAAACCTTATGTCCTATACCCTAGCCTTAACCCTAAGTCCTAAACTCTATGCCCTATGCTTACGTCATATGTCCAATGCTATACATCCTATTTCTAAACCCTATGCCTTATTTCCTAATCCTAAGCCCTAAGTCCTAAGCTCTATGGCCGATGCCTACATACTATTCCCTATTCCCTAATCCCAAGCCCTATGCCTACATCCTATGTCCTATGTATTATGTCTTAAAGTTTAAACTCTATCTCTAAACCTTATGCCCTAACCCGCAAGGCCTAACCCTAATCCCTAACCCTAATTTCTACCATTTGTCAAGACCTTAAGTCTTAATCTCCATGTCTTATATTTATATCCTGTGTTCTACGCTCTAATTGCTATGCTATATCCCACGCCCTAACCTCTATGCCCTAAACTTAAGCCTTATACCATAAGTCCTAAGCTCTATGCCTTATAATTACATCTTATACCATAAGATCTAAACTATAGCTCTAAACCATTTCCTATATGCCCTAACCCTAGGACCAAAACCGAAGGTCTAACATTAAGCTATAAGCTCTATGTCCTTTGTCTACGTCCCATATCCTAAGCTTTAAATCTTATGCCTGCTACCCTAAGCTCTAAGCCCTAAGCCCTAAGCCCTAAGCCCTAAGCCCTATGTTCTATGCCCTAACCCTATGCCATATGCCCTAGCCCTAAGTCCTAAGGCCTAATCCCTATGCCCTAACCCTTTGCCTTGTGTCCTATGTATTTAACTCTAAACCCTATGCCCATTAAGCCCTAATCCCTAACCCTAAGTCCTACGCTTTATTTTCTATTCTCAAGTGTCGATCTCCAGTAATTTCCTTGATTTCAATATGTTTCCAGAGTCTTCTTTCTCCTCCATCGTCTACCATCTCTTCTTGTTCGACACATTGCCATTTCACTGTATTTTCCATCTCCACCCTCTATCTTCACATTACCATTTCATTAACCACTATGAGAAATAGTTTGTTACAAAAGACCTTACAAATCCACCATTGAATCCACAATATACGGATATAAGCCTACTCTTGTCGAGTCCACGTATATTAACCCATGTTTGAGTGCTGCCAGAATCCTTCACGGACTTCAAATCTTGGGGAATCCACTCAAGAGACACCAGACTGATGCTGAAGATAAAGAAACAAAATGCCTAGATGATATGCAAGGGAGCTTCAATGATCTAAGATAATCTAATGTATTACTAATTCAAACGTTAGAGCTTAATTAGAAGCTCTCTAAATGATCTCAGTTAGAAGCTGAGTTAGAAGTTCTCTAAATGATCTCAGTTAGAAGCTCAGATAGAAGCTCTCTAAATGAGCTCTAATATTTTGATGATGATACATTAGATGATCTTA
>JAUTBS010410514.1:0-16808 GCA_032361285.1 Aequorea victoria | reverse complement strand
ATTTATTATCAACGAGATAAAGTAATAATTGTGAACACAATCTTAACCGCATTAAACATAATAACATATCAATCTTAAAAATATTTTTAAACATAAATCTAATTAGTTAAATAAAATTAATTATAAGTAAACATTTAATTATAAATTGAGATAACAAATAAAATCAAATTAAAGATTACAAAAAATTAAATTTAAAGATAGAGTAAGAAATAAATTTAAAAGGGAATAAAAAGTGAACAACAAATCTTAACTATTGATTGAATAAAAAAAAAATAATAACTATTAAATTGACACATAAATATCAATATAAAGGTTCACCTCCTTTCTAATAAAACAATATGAGTTTATTTGTGTAGATAGAAAGTGTCACAAAACATTTTTGCAATGAAATTGTTTTTTAAAAAAATAACTCACATTTTATTATATAGATTTAGAATTAATTTTTAATAATAATTATATAACATTATTAAAAATTAAAAAAATAAGAATTAAAAATTGAGATAAACACATGGTTAAAAAGAAAAGGAGAACAAAAAGTAATTTTTCAAAAAAACAAATCTTTATTATTAAAGAAATATGGTACAAATTGTGAACACAAACTTAACCCCATTAAATATAATAAGTTATCAATTTTAAAGTTATTTTTAAATATAATTCTAATTAATTTAATAAAATATTAATTATAAGTAAAAATTAATTATAAATTGAGACAGGAAATAAAATCAAATTAAAGATTACAAAATAATAAGTTTAAAGATAATGTCAAAAATAAATTTGAAATGAGGTAAAAAGTTGACAAAAAATAAACAACACATCTTAACTATTAATTGAAGAATGAGAAATGATAATCATTGGATTGACACATAAATGTCACTATCATGGTTCACCTCATTTGTAATGTAGATATGTGGTTTTGTTTCTAAACAATAACGCATACTTTTACAAAAAAATGTCTAAAAATTAGTCATTTACAAAACGTTAAAAGTATATTTTTACAATTGACTTCAATGAATTTTCTTCTTTTGAAAGTTTTTCATAATAGCATCATTATTAATTCCATAAAAAAATTCTCTCTGTATGCATAACACTAGGCTATCGGTCATTTATTGATCAATCGTTCGATTATGCAACCGTTTTTTCATAATATTCATAGTTGAAAACACCCTCTCAACTGTCACAGTTGCAACCGATTTACTTTTGCTAAAACTAAGCATCCACTACCTCAAAGGGACGCACACTACCATTTTCATGAACTTACCTCAAAATGGTGTGCGTTGGTTCGACCAAACGCACACCATATATATCCTAGCATGTGCCATGTCCAAGGTGTCGCGCGCCACCTTGAGAGGAAACTTCTTCCATTGACCAGCTTTCTCGCCCGAATCTTTATAAATAGAACCCTCCCCCAGCAGTTTGAGAGTAATGCGTGAGTAAATGCGTAATCGGTAATGCATGAATGAGTAATGAATTAGTGTTGAACTAATTGAATTGAATTAATACCAATACATATACTCTACCAAAACACAAACTTATACACTACCCGAATTCTCCTATACCGATCAAATTTTGAAGACTCAACAGAGAATTCCCTGGGATAAGACGCGTCACACTTGAGGAAACTACAGGATAGCACCCGCGCCTCAGCCCGAAACACTTTCTTCGACTGGGATTTTTGGTAAGTTCATCTTTTGTTTAGTTTTTATCGATAAAGGGGAGAAAGAGGTCAATATCCTCATTCTCCCCAATTTTATTTTCATTTCTGCCCAGCATCTCTTCTTTCTGTCTTAGGAAGGTATGTCGTATTAGTTATTAACTTCTTATAAATATATATGTATAATAAAAAGTTACATGAAACGTAGGGTTTTAAACTATGTGTTGAAAACTTACCATGTAAAATGCCATATTTCATATTTTATTCCAAGTATAAAACACTTTTGCACACGAACACACTATTTTCCTTAAAATAGTAGCCCCTTTTGGTCCTCAAAGTGTCGAGCTAACTCTGCCATAGTGACGCGCAACATTTTTAGAGAATCTAGAGGTGGCGTGCGCCATTTCTAGTGGCATGTGTCACCTCTTCAGAAATCAGTGGCTTTCCAGTAGGTTTCTACATATTTTTACAATAACAGCATGCATATGTGTTCATTTTATTTTTGCAAAATTATGTTGTTATGATGCCATCTCCCCTTTTGACATGTAATTAAGAGTAATCATGCTTAGAAAATCTTTAGTTTTAGGTTAGGTTAGGTTTTGTTCATTGTTTGATTTTTCTTGATCTCTCTTCAACCCCCATTCTGTATGTGTTGCTTTTGAAAAACTTAAGACAAGAACTAAGAAGTGGTTAAGTAGAGACTGATCTTTTGGTCGGGCGAGAGAGGTGCCTAACACCTTTTCTTTTTGTACCCTAGCTCCTGAACTATTATCTCTGGTAACGAAGGACTAGTACCTTGAATTTTTTGTTTTCTTGGTTTATCATTAAAAATCAAGTGGCGACTCCAATTGTGCAGTCTTTAATACAGACGAATTTGGGGGGCCCTCTTTTCAAAAACATAAAACCCCATTTTTTTAAATCTTTAAAACCAAGAGCATCTTAAAACCTACCTATATTTATTTTTAAAGGTGGAGGGTAGTGCTTTTTTGAGAGAATTTCTCACAGTTACGACTCCATTGAAAAAAACTTAAGAAAGCGAGTTAAACTCGAAAAATACTTCAATGTTCTTATCTTAAATCTTGTATTAGTAGTAGTATTAGTATTGCATTGCATCATTTTCTATCTTTTTTCTTCTGTTTTTCACAATTACTTTTCCAAAATAAAAGAGCAAAGGAGAAAATAAAATAAGCCAACTGCTTAGCCTACCCTTCACCCTGGCAGTTTACCATCTCGGGGCTATGTGGGGAAAGCAGGCAAGCCTTCTGACTATATGCCCCTTTAGATACGGGAAAAAGGATTATTGCGTATCGTTTGAGCATGCCTTGCACATACCTGGCATGGGAGGTATATTCTTTGTTATTCAAAGAATGACCCTTGATGAGGGGTGAATAGGGTCTTTTAAAAATATCTTTGTGTTTTAAAAATAACTTAAACAACTAAAAAATAATCAAACAATATATACATATAAGCATAAATAGATAATATGGAGATGAAGAGATAGAGAGAGATGGCACCGTCGATTATATAGTGGTTCGGCTATCGCAGCCTACGTCCACTCCTCAAGCTCCGCTTAAGATTTTTCCACTATCGATAAGCACTTACGGGTGTGCTTCAAACCTTTTAAAAAGATTCACCAAGCTGCGTTCTGAAGCCTCCAAACTTCTAGCACTTGCGAACTTCCCCTTTGTGTGTTACATTACATGCAAAGAACAGTCAATGGTGACTCGCCCTTACTTTTACAGTGATCTTGTAGTTGTTTTATGTACAAACACTAATCAAAAATTCTCTCAAAAGAGTAAATATTACAATGGATCTCACAGAAGAAAAACTAGAATCAAAATGATGAACAATGGCTGATAGGGTTTTTCTTTCGGAATGACAAATCAAAAATTTCAAGCTCTTCATTTTGTAAGAATGATTTTCAAATGATCTCTCTTGTATTTTTGATGTCTATTCTCTTCGTATCAGTGTATCTGAATGATTAATGGATACTTCAATTTATAATTTTGAATTTCAAAAACTATCCATTATAGGTCAAAGACTCCTTCTGATATTCTGAAAACATGACTATATCTTCCTTGATTGAAGCAGTGATTCTTGGTGTTCTTATCTTGGAATTATTGACAATCATATCCATATATAAAAATGATCTTCATTGTAGCCATTATAATTCAAAATGCTTTTGAATTTGCTCTGAAATCACAGATGTACTTTGCGAGATTCGCTCACAGAATTTCTGAAATCACGCCCTTGGGTCGACTCACGTTGAGGCTTATTCGACTCAATATCCTTAGAATTTGGATTCCCCACCCATAGGTCAACTCATGTTGATGCTTAGGTCAACTCACAATAATAATATCTCAGTTTCTATTATAGGCTGTCATTCTGGGTCAACTCATGTGAAGTTTGGGACGACTCATTGAGGGTTCTGCCTTTGAGTTGATGTCTCGGGTCGACTGGTTGCTTGTGTCTCAGCTCAAGATCACTTTGGGTCAACTCATTCTTTCCATGTGTCGATTCATTCTTGCCTTAGGTCAACGCATGCTTGTCTTGTGTCGACTCACAATTGCTGCAGAGAGAGAGTCCCAAGAGGTATGTGTTTGGGGTCGACTCAGAGGTTCTCTTAGGTCGACTCATGAATGTTGCAGAGGAAAGTCCGGAGAGGTATGCAACTTGGGTCGACTCAAAAACTACTTTGGGTCGACTCATGGTCGCCTTTGAGATATTTTTGCAGGAGATGCCGAGAGAGTGCACGTTTGGGTCGACTCATTCCTGAGTTTAGATCGACTCAAATCTTGAAATCTTCCTGAAAAACTCATATCTTGATTCTGAGATAATTCCTTGTTTCGGAGCTATATTAATGATTCTTAATACTTAATTCAGTTTTGAAAATAACTCTAAAACTTGTTAAATACAAGGTCAACCCCAATCGTAGGTGTTAATTGTTCATAATCATTTTAAAAATATTTGAACGTAGATTGATTTAATAACATGTATTAAGAGATATTCAAAAATGATCTTAACTTATTAAGGCTTTATTTGTTATCATTAAAATTAATAAAAAACTTATTTAAACATTGGGGCTAACATTCTTGACTCAATTTAGAAACTACCCGATTACTAGACTACCAGCCTCATTTTTATTGCATCTAGTCTCTTAGAACCTTTTCTTTAGGTTCAAACACCTTGTAAGATTATGTGTTTATTTTATTGTTTTCTTATGATTGATTAGTGTAGATTTTATATTTCCTCTTTCTGAGCTGGGTTTTATCATCCGAGTCTTTTTTTCTCTATCTTGAAACCCTCCGAGGTTGTCCCGAGCTTTGTCGTCGTTGGGCCGAGGCCCAATCCTTTTCCTTTGTTTCGAGCCAAGTTTCATCACCCGAGCCCCTTTTTCTCTCTCCAAGGACCTCCCGTCATTTTCTCGAGCTTTCACGTCGTTGGGCCGAGACCCGACCCTTTTCGTTTATTTTGAGCCAAGTTTCATCACCTGTGCCTCTTTTTCTCTCTTGGGACCTCCCGTGGTTGTCTCGAGTTTTGTCGTTGTTGGGCCGAGGCCCTAGCCCCTTTTCCTTTGTTTTGAGCCAGGTTTCATCACTCGAGTCTCTTTTTCTCTATCTCAGGACCCTCTAAGGTTGTCCCGAGCATTGACGTCGTTGGGCCGATGCCCCATCATTTTCTTTTCTTTTGAGCCAACTTTCTTCACCTGAGTCTCTTTTTCTCTATCTCGCGACCCTCTAAGGTTGTCCCGAGTTTTGTTGTCGTTGGACTGGGGCCCAACCCTTTTCATTTATTTCGAGCCAGATTTCATCACCCAAGCCTCTTTTTCTCTTTCCTTGGACCCTCTGAGGTCATCATGAGCTTTGACATCATTGGGCCAAGGCTTGATCCTTTTTCTTTGTTTTGAGTTGGGTTTTATCACTTGAACCTCATTTTCTCTTTCCTAGGACCCTCTGAGGTTGTCCCGAGCTTTGTCATCATTGGGCCGAGACCTCAACCTTTGTTTTTTGTTTTGAGCCAATTTTCATCACCCAAACCTTTTTTTCTCTCTCCTGGGACCCTCCGAGGTTTTCCCAAGCTTTGACATCATTAGGCTGAGGCCCGACCATTTTTCCTTATTTTGAGCTAGACTTCATCACCCGTGCATCTTTTTTTCTCTCCCGGGACCTCCCGTGGTTGTCCCGAGCTTTGTCGTCATTGGGCTGAGGACACGACCTTTTTTCCTTTATTTTGAGCCGGGCTTCATTACTCGAGTCTCTTTTTCTCTATCCCAATATCCTCCAATATTGTCTCGAGCTTTGTCGTCGTTGGGCCGAGACCCAACCCTCTTCCTTTGTTTCGATCCAGGTTTCATCACATGAGCCTATTTCTCTCTCTCTCGGTACCCTCCGAGGTCGTCTCAAGCTTTGATGTCATTAGGCCGAGACCCAGACATTTTTTCCTTTGTTTGGAGCCGGATTTCATCACTCGAGTCTCTTTTTATCTATCTCGGGACCCTCTGAGGTTATCCCAAGCTTTGTCATCATTTGATTGAGGCCCGACCCTTTTCCTTTATTTTGAGTCAGGTTTCATCACCAGTGCCTCTTTTTCTCTCTCCTGGTACCTCCTGTGGTTGTCCCGAGCTTTGTCGTCATTGGACCGAGGCTCGACCCTTTTCTTTTGTTTTGAGTTAGGGCTTCATCACTCGTGCCTCTTTTACTCTCTCCTATGACCCTCCAAGGTTACCCCAAGTTCTGTCGTCGTTAGGCCGAGACCCGACCTTCATATCTTATTTTGAATCGGGTTTCACCTGCCCCATATTCTTCTCTCGCCCAGGGCCCTCTGAGGTTGTCCCGAGTTCCTTGGACGTTGAGGAGATGGAAATCTCAACGTTTCTTTTTTCAGTTTAAGCCGAGTTACACCCGTACCCCTTTTTTTCCATTGAGGTATTATAGACCTCTATGGATAAGCCAGGTTTTACCCGCACCATCTTCTTTTTCTCTCTCCGAGATCTTCCGAGGAAATCCCAAGACGTTGAGGCAATGAAAATCTCAATATTCTTCTTAAGCCGAGTTTTACCCGCACCCTTTTCTTGGATGTTGAGACGATGGTAATCTCAACGTTTCCCTTTTTAGTATAAGTCGGGTTTACACCCGCACCCTTTTTCTGCCGTTGAGATGAAAATCTCAACGGATAAGTCAGGTTTTATCCGCACACTTTTCTTCTCTCGTTTAAGATCTTCCAAGGAAATCTCGAGTTCCTTCATCATTAAGTCAAGGTTCAACATTTCTCTCTTTAGTTTAAGCTGAATTTTATCACCCGCACCCTTTGCTCTCGTCAGGGATCTTGTAGTCCCAAGTTCCTTCCCTTGAACCGAGGCTCAACATGCTCATTAGCAGGGTCATTATCACCCGCCCTCGTACTTCATAATTAGGGAGAACAGAATAACACGGGTCCTTGCCACCCCTCTGATTTTCTTTAACTCCGTTGCTCTAGTTTTATTCCCTCTGCGAGGTCACCCCAGACCTCAGATGATGTGGCATTATGCTCTAATACGTTTTCCTCTCTTCTCTACCTCTTAGGAGTTAACATTGCTCCGTCGAACTCTAGTGTCCCACCTGTCTGTACTAGATCACCGAATAGACGACTTTGAAGATTAGATCTTGTCCCAACAAACATAGCAATGGATGAAGGGGGCACTAATGTTGCCCTAATCAGAACTCTGTCAAAAATGCAGAGAGCTTTGGAGGGTATGACCCTCATGCTACAGAATTAGAGCTAGGCCCAGGCTCAATGTCAAGTAGAGATTTGAGCTCTCCTAGTCAATCTGATTCTGCGAGTTCCACATGATGTGATAGCTAATGACCTTGTATGGGAAGAGAATCAGTATGGTGTAGAGTTGCTAGGAGCCGGACCTGCTGCTATTATATATGTAGCTGCTGTATTAAAGCCTACCTTAGCCCGAGAGGCCCTGCTCTCTGAAAAGATTAACAGGTTGGAGAAGGTTTTGAGAAAGGCCAAAGGGATGGATGAGTACATGTTAAACATTGGAGGTCTTTGCCTCTTGCCCAATGCTAAGTTGCCCAAAAAGTTCAAGATGTCAGACATAGAAAACTTTGATGGTAGTAGGGATTTTCGAATCCATCTACGGATGTATGTCGGTACTCTATCTCCATGGTGATTGATGACCAGCTAAAAGTGCAGTTATTCCATAGGTCCTTGTCAGGGGCTGCTTAACGATGATTTCTATCTTTAGAAGCCACAAGGACTAAAACTTGGAAAGACATTGCCACTTCTTTTGTCAAACCATATAACTACAACGTCCAGTTTGACGTGATGGCTAGGGAATTGGAGACCACCAAATAGAATATCAGGGAAGCTTTTGTGGACTTCTTAACCCGCTAGAGATGAAAGGTTGCTAAGGTGACCAACATGCCAACAGAAAAGGAGCAGGTCTGGGTGGTAGTAAAGAACCTACATCCATAATTCAAAAAATACCTGATAACTCAACTGGTTATGATTTTTGAGTAGTTGTTTGATACAGGAGTACAAATTGAGGATGTCATACAGACTGGAGATATTGAGAAAACAGAAGCTCGCCTGAGTTAGAAGCCTATGAGGGCATATCAGAATAACTACCCTACCCTACCAACCAAACTAATAATAACCCACCCCACAATAATACGTCAAGAGTTGTAGAAGTTAACCTTCTCAACCCTCAGCCAGGTCAGGTTGGCCCATCTTTTGTACACAGACTCCCGAGGATGGTTTTTACTCAATTACGCATACCACTCTCCATATTATTCCTCAAGCTGGTAGAGAGAGGGCATATTAAGCCCCTTGATCCAATTCCTCCTCCTGCCCCACTTTAAACCAAATATAACCCTGTGTTATAATGTGCCTACCATCAGGGGGAAGGGACGCGATCAACAACTGTGTGAGGCTTCGGCATGCGATCTATGATCTCATTGACAATAAGGTGATTCTGCTCACAATGGCGATTATACCTAATGTGACCACCAATCATTTTCCAAACGACGTGAACCCACCCACTCAAAATCTAAATTGTGTTTATACGACCTCACCTTGCTATGATCACATTATCTACATCTGCCTAAAAGTGATAGTCAGATCAAATCCACCTCTCTTAAACGAAAATTCCTGGTGCTCCCTAGATGCAGAGGGAACCTTGTACGTGGAAGAGAATGATCTGGCAGAACTTGAAAAAGCAGAGGAACTGATGGATGAATGGGACAACATGATCGGGGACAATGAGTTGCATGTGAAATTTGTCTTCTATGACCATAACATACCCATCGGTAATGAGGGTTGGCTATCATCAGACGAATCAGAGAATGGGGAAACAGATAGCCAGCTAGAAGGAAGTGGGAGTGGAGTGACCCCGATGAGGATAACTTTTTTACCTCTGGTGCCCAACTAGAAAATAGTGTAGAGAAAGAAGACACAGAAGAATCCAGAAAGGAATTGGAGGAAAAGTTAAGGAATAGTGAGACAGGACCAGGAAAAGGATCGGAGTCAGCATCCGAGAAAGAACTTGAAAGCGAGACTAAAACTGAGTCCAGGGAAGACCGGGGAACGAATGGGGCAATAAGGAGAGATGAGAGCAAGGAAGAAAAAAACATAATAGAAATCAGCCCCACTAACAACAAAACCACAGAAGAGAATAGGAATAGGAGCAGAGAAAAATAGAATGTCAGCCCGGATATCACATCTGAAGAAGAAAAATGTATCTTAGACCTTTTTGTTCTTAATAATGACATCTGGAATTACTCAGGCCCTGACAATAGTTGGAAAGAAGAAGAACTATGGGTAGTGAGAGAGATCAATCGACGGGAAGCAGAGGAAGGGAAAGAACAAGGCTCGACCATAGAAGGAGATCTAAAATCTTGCAGAGACCACTTAACAACCGACAAAGGAAAAGGAGAAAAAGAGGAAGACGGGTTGTGGGAGTTGGAGGGATTGGACCTATCAGAGCTTAACACCGTGACAGACTTATTGGACGGTTTGAGGGATCCCAAAGAAGAAGTTAAACATCTAACCAGGAGTGGGAGGCACTTCAAACCAACGCACCCAGAGAAAGGTGAGGCAAGTCAGCTAATAGTGGAAACCAAGGAAGAAGATGATGTTGCACTGAAGCAGCTTAAGAAAATCTAAGCTAATCTGAGCATCTGGGGGGTACTGATGACGTCCCACAAGCACAGACAAGCCATTCTGAGGGCTTTGAGTAAAACGAACATCTCTATTGATACCAGTCCTGTGCAGCTAGTATGAATGGTAGCCTCTACGCGGCTAACCAATGTCATCGCCTTCACAGAGAAAGATCTGTTAGTAGAAGGGCCCTTGCACAACAAAACTCTCCATGTAACGGTGAAATGCCTAGGCAAATTGGTGCATGTGATATTAATTGATAACGGGTTAGCACTAAATGTCTGCCCGCTCAGAATAACACATTACCCCAGGCTGAAAGAGCAAGATTTCATGATGACTACCCAAGGGGTACGAGCCTATGAAAACACCCGTATGAATGTGTTGGGGGTAGTCAAATTTGCAGTTATCATGGGACCAGCAGAAAGTAAGATAGAGTTCCACGTACTAGATGTGCTAGCCTCTTTCAATTTATTGTTGGGCTGACCATGGTTACATGACCCCACTGTGCAAGTAGTTCCATCCATCCTTCATCAGAAGGTCAAAATGATAAGAGAAAAGATTGTCTTGACCATTTTTGGGGAATTAAGCATTCAATCATTGGCCACAGAGGGCACCCCTTTGCTGGAAATAAAACATGGGGAGGTGGATCTCACCTTGAGCGGATTCAAATTTGATGAGACAGTGGCTATCCAAACTGTGATGATAGGAGAATAGCTATACATTAAACCTCAGGAAGTAACCATGATGGGAAAAATTTCATACTTCTCAAGCCTAGAGCTTGGGAAAAGTCAGCCAGGCAGGACCAAATCGATAGATTTTAAGAGCAATTGTCATGCCTTCAGACTAGGATACAAGTCTACAGCCAAGGATTATGCTGAGAAAGTAGCAGAAGCGCAAAAGAAAGCAAGGGTCAAGAGAAGCGGGAAATCATATATGCCTCTGATGTTGGCTTACGGGTCTTTGAATGGGCAGTTTGTCAAGAAGGGTGAGGCCTTCCCATTTTGTGGATGACCAGAACCATGGATAGACGAGGGGTCTGGGCAAAAATTACCGGGGCTAGAAATATTCTTTTAACATTACCTGACAAACAGCGAGCCAGAAGAGGATAAGACAGAGGACGAGAATGAAGCTAAAGGAGCGCACACGCGAGACTAAGTCAAGAACATAGGGGAACCAATGTTGGGGTCGCTCTTTGAAGAAGTAGCAACTCTAACGCAAGTGGAAGAAGACGCGAAGGAGATTGCAATGTTAGGCAGCGACACGTCAGTCGACTGTTCTAACCTAATAGTAGATGGGGATAGCATTGTAATCAATAATTGGGCTTATGAATATAACATCTTGAATGTTATAGATAAAGGGTCAGAGTCCGAGTCGGACTCGTCTGCATCTGTGGGCCCAAATGTTGGATTCTGTGGAAAACAGCTTACGAATCTTATATTAGATCATTAATATGTATTAATTCTAATTACCCAGAGTTATTAAATTTACCTATTGATTCTGGTAGGTTTGAATCAGTACTGCAACTCCTCGGATCTTTCAATATATGATCCGATTGCACGATCAGCAAGAGCCCGGTGGGTGGTCACCGATCTGGTCGCCGCCTCTCTCTCTCCTCACTAAAATTATAGTCGTCATCTAAAATATGAATTCTCTCAACCCTAATTCAGAATTAAGGCTCAAAATTATAGAAAAATGAGAGGGGCCTTATCTGTAATTATGGACTACACTAAAGACTCAAAGATAATAATTAAATTAGCTTCCAAAAGAATTAAAAAATCACATATTAGCACCACATGATATATTTTTAATTCTTTTAATTATAATTAATTCTACTAAATAATTACAACTACACTCTAATTTAATTACCTCAGGTCATTACGATAAGAGTCCTTATTTGCTTAGTTATATAACAAATAATATGATTCACCGTATTAAATTTCTAATGCCTGCTCAGTAAAATTTAATTATTGACAATTTAATTTCACAAACATCTACCATCATTGATTACGAAATTTAACTTATTTTATATTCTACTGAATTAAATTAATAATCCACTGATCATGTTTACTGGTAGCAACAAAACTTATGAATCTATTAAGGGGGGGTATTACATTCCAAGATTATTCTCGACACGAATTCTTCCGAAATATAACACTGACTATATCCTAATATTTATTATCCAAACTACATGGTCTATTGAAATAATAAGATTGAATTTCGCCCGTAAGTAATTCAAAGTAATAAAATATTAAAACACGTTAGCATTTAATATTTTTTAGGATTAAAAATGTATAAGTCCTCGCGCAAATCGTAAAATTGTATAAGTCCAATCATGTCAGTAAATGGACTTTAATTTTACATTTGGTCCTATTCAATATATTCTTTGTGTACCAAACACAATCTCTCTTAAATTATTGAACAAATTCCTATATAAAGATAAACCACTGAGATTGTGCTCGCAGCTATAACGATAGAATGTTCACCCTATCTAGGCTGTGAACTAATTTAATTCTACAAGAACTGGATTTTTGATCTTCTGTAAGTAAGTCAAGCTCTACTTACTAGAATTTTTACTGTGTATAATTACCGATATTTTGCATTTTAATTATAAATAAGAAAAATATATTTTTTACAAACACATATATAAATGTGCTAAGACAATTCAAATATTATTAATAAAAATCATATAAAATGTCTTACACTGGTTTTATATAAAACTCAAACATTCTTTCACTTTTTATTGAAGTTATGTGTCTATACATCTCAAACCTAAACCCTCTACATGACTATTGAAAGTCTTAACCATTAGGCTCTTCGTAAAGGCTAGGTTTTCTGCTGATACAATCTTGGTCACAACCACGTCACATATCTGATCGATCTCTCGAATCATGTGATACTTACTAGATTCTCTATCAGACTAAAAATCTGAGTCAGTGTACTCAGTGAGGACAAAACTCTCAGCCTGATAAACTAGTACATATTCTCTAGTTCTTTTCAGATACTTGAGAATGTGTTTTACCGTTATCCAATGTTCTTCGCCTGGATTAGACTGAAATCTGCTAACTATGCCTACAGTAAAATATATATCAGGTCTACGACATAGCATGGCATACATGAGGTTTCTGCCTGCCGAAGTATAAGGAATATCCTTCATCCTTTCTATCTGATCAAGTATTTTAGGATACTGATAATTAGATAAACCGATTCCATACCTGAAAGGAATAAATCATTTCTTGGAATCCTGCATGCTAAATCTGGCGAGAACATTATTGATATAAAGTCTTTAGGATAAACCTAACATCCTTTTACCCTGATCTCACATAAGCTTGGTCCCAAGGATATGATTGGTTTCTCCTAACTCCTTCATATTGAACTATCTTAACAACTACATATGTACGTTAGATAACACTCCCACATCGTTACTGATGAGAATTATATCATCTACATAAAGTATAAGAAATATCACTACGCTTCCGTCAACTTTTCTATACACACAGGCTTCATCCAGACATTGATAAAGACAAAATGACTTGATCACCTTATCAAATCGGATATTTCAAGATCTGAATGCTTGCTCAAGTCCATAAATAGATCTTTATAACTTGCATATCTTACTCTCTTAGTTACTCACTACGAAACCATCTGGTTGTATCATATAGATGCACTTGTCAAGATTTTTATTAAGAAATATAGTCTTGACGTCCATTTTCCAAATTTCATTATCAAAATAAGTGACAATGGATAAAAGAATCATGATAAACTTAAGCATACCTACAAGCGAAAAGATTTTCTCATAATCGATCTCTCCTTTTTGAGTAAACCATTTTGTAACAAGCCTAGCATTTAAAATTTCTACCTTTTCGTTTACCCATATTTTCTTCTTGTAGATCTATGCATCCTATAGGTTTTACCCCATACGAGAAATCAATAAGATTCTAGACATGATTAGAATACATAGATTTCATCTCTGAATTCATAGTTTTCATGTAAAGACCAGAGTTCTTGTCTTGGATAACTTCGTTATAGTTTTTGAATTTTGATTCATGTTCTTCCCGGATCTCACCGAAGTTTTCACTCAAGTACACCAACCTGTCAGACTGTTTTCTGACCCTCCCACTATAACGAGGCTCTTCCTGAATTTATGTACTAGTGACACGTTCCTGATCATCAATAAATCTCCCACTACCAGAAGTCAATAAATTATTGATATCAGTTGATATTTCATGTTATGCATTTGGTGCATCTGTTTGGTTACTTTCTCTTAATTCTTGTAAGATTAACTTACTCTTTGACTTCAAATTTATAATATAATCATCTTCCAAGAACCGGACATTATTGCTAACAATGACCTTCTGGTCCTTAAAATTATAAAATAAACATCCCTTGGTGCCTTTAGGGTAGCCCACAAATAGACACACATATGTCCTATATTCTAACTTCTCAGGTTCTTTTTTCAGCACATTTGCTGGATAAACTCCAATTCGAACATGTCTCGGACTGGGGTTGCGCCCATTGCACAGTTCTGTGGAAGTTGAAAGAACTGACTTAGATGGAACTAGGTTCAACAAATATGTTGTTGTCTCTAATGCAAAATTCCAAAATAAATATGAAAAATTCGAATAACTCATCATGGATCTAATCATATTCAAAAGAATCTGGTTCCTTCTTTTTAAATAATTTTAATTAGAATTATTCAATTCAGTATTAAGCAGTGCTGATAGAATATGTTTCATAATATACAAATTGTTCACCAATGTACCAGAACAGATATAAGAACTGCCAAATTTAATAAAAAAAATTCTTATTAAAATTGACTGAATATCCATTTATCACCAATTTCGAAACAAAAATTAAATTTCTTTGAATTATTGGTACATAAAAATAATCTTGTAATATTATTTGCCTATTATTACCAAAATCAAGAACAAAAGTTCCTATTACTACTACTGCTACCTTATTCAAGTCACTCATGAACAAAAATATTTTTCCATCACTAAGATGTCTGCTTACTTGGAACCCCTGTAACGAATTGCACACATGATTAGTGGCTCCTGAATCTACACACTAGATTCACGTAAATTTTACCACATAACATGTTTTAACTGTGAATGAAAAATTATTACTTTGTTCATTGTCGTGCTTAGCTAAGAAGACCGGACAATACTTCTTCCAATGTCTTGACTTATGAAAAGAATAGCACTTGCGTTTCGACTACATTTTTACCTCAGCCATCAAGACAATGACAAGATTCCTTTTCCAATCAATAAAGATGGATCCAGTTAGTTTATTTTTCTTTAATACTGAAGTGAGAAGATTTATTGAACTACCCATTCTATCTGGAAAAAAATATGCATTCAATTAGATTTTGTGGAAAATTTTATTTGAATTAATTTTAATTGACTTTCCTTATCCGTTAATTAAAAATAAATTCTACCAGTTAATCTAATTTCCTTAGAATTTGATTTCTCGGTCAGAGCTTATCTCTTTCACTTTAAAATTAGACAGACCGTGTCTTTTAATTTTATTATCTGAACAGTTTAGAAAATCTTTGTTCAACAAAATTAAATAATCAGCACTTTCGGCCATATAAATAATAACAGTGATTCCGGTGAGAATGATATCATTATTTATATCTTAAGTGTATACTATTAGTTCATTCTCAAAATTAAAACATGATCGTAATGAACCTCCTCGTTGGGAGAATCGCTCATACTTACATTTAATTTAGAGAATTATCATTTAAGAGTTTTATTTCTAGTGATATCTGAAATTAAAATCTTTCGGTGGAGATGTAAATTAATTATATCACACATAAAACACTAATGGAGGCCGTAGGGTTTAATTAAAATTCCCTCACCCACTCAATATTTAAAATGAGGGACAAAAACGCTTTTATTTTCAAAACATAATTCAAAAGGGAACATTTTAAATTTCCATGCAAAAATTAATTTTATGATTTTTTTATTTTAATTATCCAAAATAAAATAAATTATTTATATTAAAATAATTTAAAAATCAAAATTAATTCAAACAGCAAATTAAAATCTCATTTTTAATTAATTTTGAAAATCAACCATGAAAATTAATAAAATTATCCATAAAAAACGTTTTCTAAGGTCGAGTTTTTTTAATCCATGTTGTTCATGTTTATATGGGTTCTAAACATACAATAATAAAAAAAAAACATCCACACAGTTAATAGGAAGATTTTTAAAAAAAATGTCCTCCTTGTCACGCCCCATTTTCGGGAATGGTGACTGGCCATGATTCATGTGCCTTAACCCAATAAATCAAATAAGCCAACATCAAAGTTTGACAATCTATAAGTCAAATAATTATTCATTCATCATTGTTTTAAAGATAAACTATTTCCCTTTCAAATAGGGTCAAAATGCCCTTAAAATCCCATAAATTGTATCTCTTCAACAATGAATTAAAGTTCAGAATAGAAAATGCAAAAGCTTAAAAATAAAGTTCATGCATGCCCTTAGAGGTTAACAGTTCTGGATCGGCCGCCGAAGTCCATCCTCATCTTACTGGTTACCTGAAAATATTTATTAGCAACATCAGTATAACTGGCGAGTAACATCACGATAGTAACATACAGTTGTAAAGCAGGGAATAAAATATCTAAGTATCAATATATCATGACATGGTATAATATTATAAAGAAAATGATAATCTCAACTTTGTATTTCAACTCATTTCATCTCTTAAAAATGAATATCTTTTCATTTGTCATCATAATCATCATCACATCAAATAATTCAGTCTCCTTTTATATACATGAGTGGGATTTAACATTCAGTATCATTGCCACATATAACTCGGGGTCTCTTGACCCTTGGATCCAAAATCGTAGAAGAGTCACTCAGGTTGGCGCCTGAGAGTTGTTCTCAACCCGATTCCAATAAGGTCAACGCGGTTAATTTCGGTGTTGTTCCTTACTGTTGAGTCAATTAGAGTCATCGCTCTAATTGGCCAAAGTCACCCCCGAAGAGGAACTATC
>JAUTBS010410403.1:0-16808 GCA_032361285.1 Aequorea victoria | reverse complement strand
TTTCTATACCAGATTTGGGTTCTCTTCTCCTCTCCTCTATTTGTATCATAGATTGAATATCTTTTGAGAGTGAGAGATATATTGTAGTGAGCTTTGCTATTGTATTATCACCTCACCAAGGAGGACAAAGCCCCTGTCACTACAAGAGCAAGCCTCTTCCAAGCTCTTCAACAAGTTTGTGTGGCTTCTCTTCGCCTCAAAGAAGAAGGTGGTTCTGCTTCACCCACAACTGAAGAATAGGCTCCTATTGGCCTCAACAATTGAAGATTGGAAGATAGCCCGCAAATCTTCTAGGTTGAAGGACGGCCTGTAAATTCTTTGTTCAGGTTTGGAGTGCACCCGTAAGCACTTTCTGTAGTGGAAACTCAAGTGTGCTTGAGAGAGTGAACGTAGGTCGGGATTTGGCCGAACCACTACAAACCTTGTGTTGTGGTTTGCTTTTCTATTTCCCTTATCACTTTACATTTGTGCATATTCATGTGATTTCTTTTGTTGCACATACACTTTTGATTGACAAACATCGCTCCGCATCTAGTAATTAACTAAGAATTAAAAGAGAGTAAAAAGCCCTAAGTTTGCCGTTAAACCTATTCACCCCCCTCTAGGCTTCATATCTGGGTCAAAAGTAAAGAAAGATCGAAAATAGATGAACACTTGGAAAACCCTCTTCTATGAGGTGATTTGTGAAAAGTTGACAACTTGGAATGTTTTATGTTGAAAGTATATTTTTGTATAAAGTTACCTTGCTTTCAAAGTGATGAAATGCTTTCTTCCATTGTGCCATTTATAATGTTATTGCTAGTAATCGGTGAGCACGTGGATTATAGCTCACCCTCACACTAATCTTTGTAATAGGTACAGGCGAATGATGTATGCGGTCAGGTCAATTGCAAGATTAGGATTGGGTATGGGCCCATGGAGATATATTTCACTTGGCATTTTATTTTGGTCTGTAATTGAAATATGTGATAAGTGGCCGGAGTGCCTTCTTGTGATGTAAAGTTGTGTTACGTAAAATAAAAAAGAACATGAAGGATTCTTTGTATGTTAATGCAATTTGAGTTGGAGTTGAAAGGCGAGATGATTTAGTTTTGCTTCCCTCACGTCCCGTGTCCGGTGCCTCGGGTCGGGAGCGTGACATTTAGTTTTCTAATTTACAACCCAAAGAGGAAATTATGGGCTAAAGCCCAACATGAGAATTTAAGCCAAAATACTCGTAAACTAAATTAATATGTCCAAATTAATTTTTAAGGTTCAAATTAATAATTCAAGGCCCAATTTAATAAGTAACCCTTAGAAATTCCAAAAAGCCCAAAAATTAAATCCAAAATCAAAATGGGACCCATATCAAATTCCTAATTAGAAAATGAAAAAAATATAATTATTGATTTACCAAATAGCCCCTTGGCCGGCCACTCTCTCTCCTCCAAGAGAGATTGTTGATTTGACATATTTCAAAAAAAAGGAAAAAACAAAAGAAAGGCATGTTAGGAACTTGATAGGAGTTTTAACCAAATTTAAAAGCAAGCCTTTTTCTACACACCACCAATTTTTCCCTCATGATTGAATACTTGTAAAAATACATACAAACATAAATACACCTCATAAGGAGAGAAAAATATGACATGACAATTTAGAAGATAAAATAAAGAAAGAAATAATGAAATAAAAAAATAATGAACAAAAGAGGGGGACTCATAAATAGGTTTTCTACCCAGTAAAGAATAATTATTCCTATATATAAATAGAAATACACACATATGTGTACATTCTATAAATAGAAGAATACATGAAATAACTAAATTAGGAAAAAAATAAATGGAGAAATAATAGTAACTTGAATAGACCATATAAAGACTTTTCCCCGAAATCCTTTTTCTCATCATGAGAGATTGTCTTCCAAAGCATGGCCACCATACCAATGAAGTCATCATGTACCTCTTTAGCAAGATTTCTTTCCAAAAAATAACATCATGAATGAGGTGACCAATTGAAAGACAATTAAAGAAAGAAAAAAAGAAAAAGAATTCCTAAAATCTTTGGTAACTCCCACACTCAACCTCATGCCTATATAAAGGACCCTTCCTCCCACACTTTAAACATTTTCTTGCACTCCCCCTCTCTCTAAAATTCGGCGAAGAAGGATCACCAATGGAAAAGAAGAAGAAGGAAGGAAAAGGAAGGAAGAAAAGAATGAAGAAACTAAAGGTAAGTCCTAGCATCCATAAACCAGGACCAACCAAGTAAGAAACTCTTTAAACTCTTCATTTCTCTCCTAGTATCATCTTCTTATCTCTAACCTTCTCTATAATAGAAGAAGTATGAACAAGAATGAAGATAAACCAAGAAAACAAGAAAATAAAGTATGGAACCTTCTTCTAGGAAAACTTTTTAATGATCAAAGAAAAAGAACAAATAAATGTAAGAGATGATTGGTACCTTATGATGAATATATTGTGTTTCTATCATGTGTTTAGACATGCATTGGATGTGCCAAAATAGGTGAAGTTTGATGATTGTGTATGAATGTTGGAGTTAACTCAAAATAGTGTAGTTTTAAGCTAACTTTTGAATTTTCGTGTTACGCAAACATCTTTAAAATTAAAAGATGTTTCAAAACGTTCTTTTAGGATGTCTTGAGTATGTTTGATTTTTGGTTGGATCCAAAAATGTATTTTGCAACTCCTAATCTATTTTTGAAGTTTTTGTGACAGTGAGGCAGCAAAATAGTCAACTTTGAACATTTGTAGAATATTCCGTAACAATTCCCTTGAGTTGAGCCACATATGGAAAGAAATTTCTGTGGGTCTAGTTTCGCTCAAAATTTATAAAATTCATTTTCATTGGATATATTTTGAGATATTCTGTTTCAACCAAACATGCTCCTTTTTCGACAGAGATATTTCCATGAATTTTGAACCGCTTCTCTGTTTCCAACGAGTTCTCGGCCCCTTCATAATGAGTTTAGGTAACACAATAATATAGATCCATGTAAAGTTTTAGAATTTTCTAGTGAGGTTCAGTATATGTAATGTAATTTCAAATCACTGTGGCAGATTCTGCAATTCTGTATTTTGGTGGAAAATGTTGTATTTAAGTCATTACCTACTCTTATGACATGTTTACTTCTTTTCAACATCACCAATATTTATTAAAGAGTTGTGTGACTAAGTTAAATGTTGTATGATCTTTGGTCTTATGTTATGAGATCTACCATGCATGGCCTAAAGTCTTAAGTTCGGGTAACCACCTTGTGTCTAGCTTGACTAGGTTTGATTCTTGATGTAACCTTGTTGTGTTGGACAAGCTCACATGGCTTGTGACTTGGGTATGTTTTCTGTTGATGGATTGGATTAGTTTCCCTTCAATGTTGCAACCTTGTTATGAGATTGGTTTTTATTTTGGTGCACCGAGTCTGACTTATGAACTTAACACGGGCCACTCCATCAGGACACGTTAGGGTCGTGGTAACAGGGTAAGGTCGGTAGCAAACTGAGATTTGAACTCTTAGCCTAGCTGAACCCCATTGCCCTTGGGGTATTTATGAACTAGTGCAGTATATAACTAACTATGGATCATAGTGTGACAAGGAAGGTCTTAAGATTGGTTCTAGCGAGGGGCTCGTATGAACCGTTTGGGTATTTAACCCCTTATGAGTCATAGGCTACCCATGGAAAATTGAATCGTGATGCTTTGGGTGTTCTGTTGCAAAAGTTGTGAGATGTGTGTCCGGGTTGTGTGATCCTTTCGGCGTCAAAGGCATCCTCGTTGTGTTCATAGTTTGTCACCATGCATAATCATACTTTGTTATAAGTTATTGCCATGTATTATGTGTTAGAAATATTGTGTTTTCAGATATTCTTTCTAGGTTTTGCAGCTCACGACTTTTCATGCCAGAAAATGAAGTGGGGACGATGACAGCAAATCCCACTGAAGAATACGCAAAACCGTGGCTCACATGAACATGTGGCGGCCGCACCGAAAGATCTATATTTTTGTAATTTCTTTAAAATTTTGTCGGGATGTAACACACATTAAAACAGGTTGTGCTAAGCAGGTGGAAATGATAACATTATTATCTTAAGATATATATGAAACTATGGTTGACGTTTGATGTTAGAATAACTCTATGTACTATAATTACGTCTCTTGACGAACCGATTGTTTGGGCTGTCACATCAAATTTTACTTCACTTGTAATAAAGATAGTTGGAGAACCATAAATTTATTTTTTGAATTTTGAATATTTTATATATGACAATACTTTTTCGTGTAAAATAATCCATTGATAATTTTTATTTGTGTAAAATAGTCCATTGATAATTAGTTTTTAAATATTACAAAAAATAGATGTTTAAATTTTTTTATAAAGTTTCAATTAAATGTAAAACTCAATTTTTTTTTCTCTCCCCTCTGAGTCACTCTACTCTTTTTCAACCATTAGATTAAAAAGATCTCAACTATTAAAATGGTCACATAGGACAAATGTCACATCAAACTTCACTTCTCTTGTAATATAGATAGTTGGAGAGACATAAATATATTTTTTTAAACATTGAATATTTTATATGTGATAATACTTTTTGTGTAAAATAATACATTGATATTTTATATTTGTGTAAAATACTACATTGATAATTATTTTTTAAAATATTAAAAAAAAGATGTGTCTCCAACTATCTTTTTAATCTTTTCAACCATTAGATTAAAAAGATTTCATTATTAAAATTGTCACATAGGACAAATGTCACAACAAACATTACATCCCTTGTAATATAGATAGTTGGAAATCATAAATTCATTTTTGAATTTTGAATATGTAGAGACCATAAATTAATTGTTGGGTTAAAGGGGTTTAATTGTCTTGTGAACAAATAACTAAGCAATAATACAATTATTGTATTGTTATTATTAAGCAATCAATCCCTACTAAGTAAGCAGACAACAATCAACAACTTTATAATAGAATACAAGTAAAAGAAAACTTAGAGCCCTCCCCCAACAAAACAAAACATCTCTTTTGTTGTTTCGTCTCTGGTTCCTCTTCCCGAAGACCATCGTCTTCCTCATTCTCCCACCAGCGTCCACCATCATTTGCGACACCCACCATCACCCTTGATCTGTTCCTTCTGTTTCGTTGCGTCTATGTCTCTCTCTTGCAGATCTGCCTTCTTCGAGCTTCATGCTCCACTCTGGCATCACCATTGGCGCCAAGCTCTTTCGTCATCACCGTCTTCACCACATCATCTTTGTCACACCCACTCTCCTGAAGATATTTTACCTGCTCGAAGTGGTGCGAAATGAGCTCACCTGATCAGAAACCCGACAATAATACTAAGGACGCACTCCGCATCACTATACTCCATTCATAATATTCTTAAAACTTGACTTGAATAAAACTTTCATCAACTACAAGCTACTTATACAACTCGTACGGGATACAAAATCCCAACAATAACAAATGAGAAGAACGAGAGCCACAACTGTTCTTTCAACAGATTCTTTTTCGATGACGTCTTCCAGGTCTCATACTTACATCACTAATCTTCCGACCTCAACCATACCATGGTAGACCGACCATATACCGTGTAACAAGATCTGCAACCACAAGTTGTTACATGAGAGTGAACTTAGCATCATAATAAAAAGTAACAATAAATGTTCATGTAGGGTTTTTGTACAGAAAACAAAACATTTGTTCTTCCAACTCATGCAGAAGAATATACATTTTCATCATTTAGCTCACTAGCCCAAATTGTAAAGTTTTATAAAAACTCTTTATTCTCTTCATTTTCGGCCCTACGACCTAACTTAGTTTTAAAAGAAATTTTGAAAAAATATGCAGCTCTACAGCCCAACTTTTATGATTTATAAAGTATATTTATGCCAACCCTACGACCCATTCTTTCAAGTTAGAAAATAACTTTCATATTTGATACCCGACCCAATGGCCCAAATTAGCTTTAAATGCTTCCATACCGGCCCTACGGCCCAAACAATAAAGTTTAGAAATATTATTCGAGTTTCTAAACTTACGGCTCTTTAGTTTAACGTACAAGTTCTTAGCAACATATAATATTTTTTTCTCACAAGCACACACACTTACCGTTCTTTTAGTGACCAAGTAGTCGCCTACCTCACAATGAGGAGTTCCAACGGTACTGCAACCTCAATCACGACTCACTTACTTAGAGTGATAGATCTGAGGGCCACTCTCTAATCACCAGTGGTAGGTGCAACTTATACTCATAAGGCCAAAATGCCATAAAGGGTAACATACACCCATAAAGGGAAAAAGCTATAAAGTTAACATACACCTATAAAGGGAAAAAGCCATAAAGGCTATCATACACCCATAAAATGGCAACTCTACGGGCTGAATACCTGCATAACTTGGCACCTTCTGACAACATAATATATTTTAAAAAGGATAGCTTTTCACATACACAAGAAACTCGTGCTCAAAATCTCTATAATTAAAGAGAAAACATCTTATCGATATACGAGTAACACATGCTCACAATTATTTTTTACAAAATTCTTTCATAAACATGATGAGTAATTCATAATATAAAACATGATAGAAACACATGCTCATAAAGGTATTTAAAACTTTTTTACAATATGCTAGTTATTATGATATTGTTAGTCACTCTCACCTGATTATCGACCAATGTGACACCTACCTCATTCAACTCTGAGGCGTCATAACTCCATCCGCGGCAACCCCACCACTGCCTAGGTTATATCACCTATCTAATAATTAATACCAACTCACTTTTCATAAATGTATTGGCATGAGAATGTCCTTTGTTATTTTAAAAGAACATAAGGTGGCTTAATTCTTTAAGCTTGCAACATTTTTCTACATGGGTTCCTACAACCCAAACCCTTGCCTCTTTGGTCTAAAGGACCAAATAAAGTTTTATTAACTTAATATCACTTTTATATGTGTTATTAATCATTTGAGGTTGCTAAGAACTCAACTCTTTAGGCTTAGGTGCTTTACTTTTCTTAGTTCATCAGTTTTCTTAACTTTTCTCAAATTTTAGATTATGTCCCACTTGTTGTAAACTCATTTGAAAATATTAAAACTCCATACATAAATCTGGAAATATTACAGAGGATATATTAGTGTGTTAGATACATTGTCCATATTGAACCCGAGAGCCATATCCCAATGGAAAGGGCTCTAACAATTCTTGTGGAAAAATCTGTCCAAAAACGTCCCTGTTAGGGAGAATCCATTTTCCTCAACATCTTCCAAACGAAAGTGAGGTTTATGATTTTTGGGTGAAACTAGACCCTTATAACTTTCTTTTCGTATATTTCTCATCTCTAGGAGATTCTGGTGGAATTAATGAAAATCCTTCAAAGTGGTCTATTTTTTTGCAACTCGAACGCAGAAAGTTCAAAAATATAATATGGGTTCTAAATCATGTTTTTGGATCTAACCAAAAACCATACATGTTAATAACATCCTATGTTAACTCTGTGTGAAGTATATTTTCTCTTAGGCCTTGTTTGGCTGAACGAAAAATCTGAGATGGGGCTTTAAGTTCACTGTTTAGTCAATTTTTAAAGAATCTCCAACATCCATCAACTTCATTCTTTCTTGCACATGAAATCAAGGGTTAAAATATTATTATTATTATTTTATATACAATTTTAGTCATTTATCTTGACTTCTCCATAGATTTTATTATTTTGTCATGATCTTCAAACCAAGAAGGTTCCTTTTTCTTAGGTTCCAGATCTTTCCTTTTGTGTTCTTCCATGTTCTTTTCTTGTTTTTGATTTGAGAAGAGATGAGGTGTGAGATGATTAATGACTTGAAAAGAGAGCTTGAAAGATACTTACTTGATGATCTCTTAGTTGAATGATGGAGAACCTAAGCTTCAAGTTTCTCCTTTTTTCATTCTTTCTTCTTCTTTTTCTTCTCCTTCTTCTTCTTCTTCTTCTTCTTCTTCTTCTCTCTTTCTCTCTTTAGCTGAGCCTCCTATGGAGGTGTGGGATGTTTGAAAAAAAATTGTTTCTAAGTATTGGAAGAGGCCTTCTAGTTATAACCAAAATTTTGATGTAAAAAGACCGAACTACCCCTCATTTAGTTTCAATTTCATTCCCAATTTGATACTTGTCCTCCTAGTTTGATTAAGTTCCAACTATATCTTGGGCTCCAAGATAGCTAATACTATGTTTGGTTTCATTAATTTAGTTTTCATAGGGTTAAGGCATTCTTTGATTTATTTAGGAGACAACTTTCCTAAATTTAGGGGTACTTTGAAAGCACCTTTTATTTTTCTATTCTTTTATTTCAATTATGTCGCATCATGCTTCTCTCATCAAATATTCTTTCATGTACAATGTCACTATTCAATGGAGACTTGGTGTGTTTGGATGAGGTGGGAAAACCATTCTTTGAAGAAAATATATTTTTATGTTTTCCATTTTTTCTTTCTTTTCCCCCAAAAATTATCACATCATCCCCTCTCTAAGGTGTTTTCATCCATGAGGATTCTAGAAGACCCTAATTAATTATTTAATTAATTCATGAGAATTAAAATTGTGTTTGGGACAATTTTAAACTTTTGGGCCAAAATCTCAAGTTCATGAGCCTTTCTTATTTTGGGCTTAAGAATTAATTCTCATTGGGTCTCAATTAAATAAGTGGTCATATTTATATTTTGGGCTTACAAATTTTATTAGCGCATAATCCCAAACAAATCATCTTTTGAGAATTAATCAAGATTAGGCATCATTAGGCTTGTTTTTATCCTTTTCATTTTCGGGTCTTACTTTAATTGGGCTTAATTATATTTATTTGACCCATATTATAAATTATCATAAGATTTTAGGCCTTATCTCAAGCTTCCAAAAGTGTTCCATCACTTGGCCCAGTTTTATTTTCATGTTTTGGCCAATGTTAAAAGCTGGGCCAAAACTCAGTTCTTCGTTTTGCGTCATTTTACTCGACTTCCATTCAATGGTTTTTAGGCCTTTGTTCATCTGTTGAACCAAGAATTATAAGCTTATTTAAGACCTACTTGAGTTCTCATTTAAGCCTTTTTGAATTATCCACTTAGACTTCCAAACAACTCCTATACTTAGTTTACATGTATTGCGCCTCAACTTGATTCTTAAGAAATATTACTTATAAGAATTCTTCTTTAAATTAAAATCGGAATGTAAATTGGGTCTTGAAAATTATGGGGTGTTATCATCTTCCCTGATCCCGTCGCCAGCGTTGCTTCCTCTTCCACAATATGCCATCACAGACCCCCCCGATGAGAGATCTCTCTCCCTCGATCTCTCTGTTCTCTCTCACCGGCATTGACTTTGTCAAAAGCTTATCGACAGCATCCATCAGCGGCGTCAAGCTGCTTAGCCTCGATCACAGATCCCAGCTCCGTCGCCACCATGATCTCACTGAGATCTGTTTTCTCTCCCTCTCGATCTGCGATTCTTGTTATTCGAAGAATGACCTTAGATGGGAGTGAATAGGGTCTTTTAAAAATCCTATTTGTTTAAAAACAACTTAAACAATATATCTAGATTTATATATATAATCACAAATAATTATAATGGCAAAAAAGACATAGAGAGAGAGAGAGATGACACATTCATTTTTATAGTTGTTCGGCTATTCCAGCTCCCTTTGATATTTTTCACTATCTGAGAGAAATTACAAGTGTCTTCAAACCTTTTACAAGCTATCACTAAGTTGCATTCCAAAGTCACCAAGCTTCTAGCACTTGTAATTTTTGCTTTAGCTTCTTACAAAAGACTCACCAAGCTGCGTTCCAAATCCTCCAAACTTTTAGCACTTGTGATCTAATGTTCCAAGCCTTTTCAAAGACTCACCAAGCTACTTTTCAAAGCCTCCAGGCTTCTAGCACTTGTGATTTTTCTTTTTGTGTGCTAAATCACACACAAATAATAGTACAAGGTGACTCACCTTTACTTTACAATGAGTTGTAATGAAAGAAGTGCTCTCTGTGAAGAGTTGATTTTTGCACTATATCACTCTGAAGAAAACCCACGAGTAAGATGATGAAGAGTAGTTACTGGGTCTTTACTAAATAATAGATGATAGAATCTATTTATGATCTTGAATAAGTGATACAAGATTTCCTCTACTTTATTTTTTTTGATTTCTCTCTTGGAAAGAGTGATTGATAGGTAGATAATCTGATCTGGTGTATGGTAGTGTCTGGTCTTGTGTTCTTCTACTTCTCTAAGAAATCATGTCTTTATATAGACATTACCTTCAATCATAGTTTTGAGATAAATCTTTATAATTAATGATCTTGATACTGAGGAGTGATTTGCAATCAATTTCTGTCATTATCTTCTTTTGGACTGATTCATCCATCAAATCTAATTTTAAATTCAAAATTGAATAATGACGCTATATATCAAATCTGATTTTACTGTAGCGATATCCTGTATTTAATTGATACAATCTTGAGTTCTCTTTTTCAACAATTTGATGTATCTTCTTGGGATTGATGCTGAAACGAATCCCCATATTAATTCGTGCCTAAATATAGTCGTTGAAGATCAGATCCTAGCATTTAATGCTCTGAGATATTATCATCTTTCTTCATAAATTGCGTTGAAAAACGTTGTCTGGGAAACTTTGGGTTGACTCAATGTGAGCTTGGGTCGACTCAAATACCTTGGAGAAAATTATTGCGTCGGTGGGTGAACTCACCGTAAATCTCGGTCGACTCAAATTGACTTCATCTCTGTTATTTGAAAGAGGGCTTCAGTGGGTCGACTCATGAGGTCTTTGGGTCGAGTCATGAGTATCCCTGTGTAGACTTATTGCTATGGGTCGACTGTAACTGCTTTTGTGTCAGCTCATGTGCACCTGGATCCACTCATAGGTTACTTGCGTGGACTCACAGTTGGTTGTTGTGAGGGATGTTGGCATTGGGTAGACTCATGTAATATTTGGCTTAACTCATGTTGTCATTTTGTGCACTGAGTCGAATTGTTAGCTGACTTGTATCGGCTCATGTGCTTAGCTCTGCACTTAGGTCGACTCATAAAGTATGTGGGTCGACTCATGGCTATACCTGAGAGAGAGCCAATGAACTGGAGTAAATAGATCGACTCATAGGTAGATTGGGTCGACTCATATATACTCGTGTTAGAGATCTAGAGAGGTTTTGTGTTTGGGTCAACTCATTTAGGGATGTGGGTCGACTCATGCTCTCGCCTAATAAAAAATACAGAGACATTTTGTGTTTGGGTCAACTCATGCAGGGATGTGGGTTCACTCATGGACTTGAAAAATACTTTATTTTGTTTTCTATTATAAGGCTCTATTTCGGAAGGGTTTTAATGAAGTTATAATTATTTGAACACTTGTTTTAATACCTGAAATCACTTAAAAAATTGTTAAATACATGGTTAACCCCAATTATGGCTGTTAATCTATTAAATAATCATTTAAAACATTTATATGATTAATTGAAGAATATATGACAATATATAATCAATAACTATGATTAAAGGATAGATCATGTTTAACTAGTTAATATAGTGTTTAAAATCATTTCAATTATTTATATGTTTTCCATAAAACTTGGAGGTTATAAAATATTTTTTTAACTTTCTAAAAGTTTTGTATGTTATTATTAAAATTAATAAATTGATTTGTTAAACCTTGGGGCTAACAATCTCCCCATTTTTGATGATGATAAACATTGTTAAGAAAAGCTCTTTGAAAAATGATATGTGTTTTGAAAAATCTCCCCCTCAAGAGGTGTGTCCTATTTTAAATGAATTTCAACGCAACATTTCAATCATACATATATTCATTCAACTAATACATCATTATATCAATAATCACAATCAATAATAAGCATAATTGAGTATGATAGTATTACCATTTGATATCCAAATCTATAAAATGAAAACTAGTTATCGTTTTTATCTTTAAATCTAGTTTTTTTCGTATATTTCTTAACTTCGTTACTTTTCTTAACTTTTTCTCCCCCTTTGTCATCTCAAAAAGTGAGCTTAGTGAAGTTTATTATTTTTCTCCCCCTTAGTCAAAGAAAAAATAAAAATATGCATAAAGAGAAATGAGATAAGAATGAAACATCAATATATATAAAAGGAAGAAAAAGTATTAATGTTTGTTCTAAGAATTTATACAGCCCTGGTGATAAAAAAGAAGGAGACAGTGAAGGAAAAAGGAAAAATCAGAGGAGGTCGTCATCCAATTTCTTCGTCCAGTGGTCGTCTTTCTTCACTTTTTACTTATTTTCATGGACTGCACTATCCTTTTTCTCCTCTTCTCGTAAGGCGTCCAAAATGGCAGAGTCATGGATGACCTGTTTGCATTTCTTTTTTTCTTTCGCAGTTACCTTTTTCTTTTATTTTCTTGAGACAGACACATTTTGGGTTGTGGTGGAAGCTCTGAATTGTTGAGCAGAGATGCCTGCTATGTTAATGCCTGGGGCAGAAGCAACTTCTCTTTGAGGGTTTTCTCGTTGCTCGTGATCATTTCTTTCAGAGACAGTCTCGAGGCAAACCTCTACCCAACCCATTAATTTTGCCTGTAGTACCTTGATCATACTCGTGACGTACACTTTGGATCAAGAGCTTGCTGGCAACCATGAATTCTTTGATGCTCTGCTACAAGGACATACCTATGTCGTTGCCTACTTAACAGGCACCATCCATTACTTGGTTTAGGTCCTTCACGATTTGGTTTAGTCGGAGCTGCTCACGCACTATTTTAGTTTATTTTTCTTTGAGCTCCTCATTTTGAGCTTCATAGACATTCAATCTATGATGAGGTGTCTTTATTTTATTGATTGGATGAGATGTTTATATCAACAATGAGTTTTATTTGGTTTTTCATCTCCTCAAGGTCAGATGGAGGGATGCTGGACGGAGATAGAGGAGGAGCAGATGTGGAAAGTTGATCATGGGATGGTGCAGTAGATGGTGGAGCTGTGGGTTGGTCAGAGGGAAGAGAGGATGGGACAATGGCTTGAGCGTTGGTGTCGAGGGGCAGCTTGACCCATTGGCCGTCAATTTCAACGAGTCTCATCCTTTTCAGGGTGGACTTATTGTAAGTGTGAGTGTGGTGAAAGGGAATGGAGAGGGTTTCTTTGAGGTTCACCTTAAGGTACTTAAAGATTTTGGTCAAAAGCATGCCTTGAGGGAGAATGTTCTTTTTAGTTTAGGTAGCTTTCCACATGTCGGAGAGGATGAGGTGGCCAAGATTAATGGGTTCCTTTTGGATGATGCACCATATCACAAAAAGTTGGATGAAGGTGACATCTCTGAATTTCCCACCTTGGAGCAAAATCATATGGTTTACCATATGATGAAGAATGCGGTATTTGGGGAGAAGAATGTTGGTTTCGAAGAGTTTATCGGGCTTTATGTCATTTTGGCCAGTGATTAAAGAAATGAAGTCCTCAATAGGAACCTTTGGATAGTTGTGTCTCTTTTGGTGGCAATCTAGAAGGTGTGTGACATTAGGGGAATTAAGTAGCATGTTGATAAGATTGTCACCAAGCACTATTCTCTTACCCCTAACCCAACTACTCAAAAATAGGCAGACATCTTTGTCTGTAGGATGCATGTGGGCGTAGGTTACGCGGCAGAGGCCTGGGTAGACTGGTTTCTTAATTGTGGCAAAAGAGTGCCAACCCATTTTAGTAAACCAGGCCCTGAAGTGCATTCTAATTTCATCAAAGAATTAGAAGTTAATGCACCTTCCATCAGAGAATTGTCTAGAGAAGAAGTATTGTTCATACTTAGCTTGGATGACATTGTCTAGATAGACCAGTTGAATTGCCGAAGAAGGGGATTTCCCCTTTTTGTTCTTCTTTCTTCTGGACGAGCTTTCCCCTTGATCGACTTGATGTTTCCTTGATTTCTTTGATGGAATTGAAGGATCCATCATTGAATTGAGGTCTGAGTCGATGGGAGTGAGAGATTGAGAAAACGGTTATCACGAACGTAGGGCTTCTCTGTTTTGTCGAGAAATAGGGATTCTGCCGTGGTTGGAGGTTTGTTGATAGCGACGATCGAGGAGAGAAGAGGGGAGAGTGATGTGACCATTATTAGAGGTCTGAGTTGAGAGAGAAGAGGAAGGGCGACACTGAGGTTTCAAATCACGCGAGAGAGAGGGAGGAATTTTAATTTTAAAATAATTTTGGGCCTTCATAACATATTTATATACCCGAGCTTGTGAGTCGACTCATAGATGCTGTGAGTCAACACAAATAAGCTGTCAAAGGATTCGAAGAAAAAATCTTTGTAGGGTTGACTCATGGTCTTCTGTGAATCGACACAAGTCTAAAAAAATAGCTTAGACGAAAAGGTCTATGAGTCGACTCATGATAATCTGTGAGTCGACTCATTATCGTTAAGAAACACGGTCTGTGAGTTGACTCATGTTAGTTTGTCAGTCGACCCATCGGTGTTTTATAACAGAGGCATAATGACTGTTTGAGTCGACTTATACTCAATGTGAGTCGACCAAAATATTATTTCTTGAAAAACCTAGTATGCTGAGTCGACTCATAACTCTTGTGAATCGACCCGTTAATGGAAAAAATGAGATTTTTGAATATTTTAGTATTTTTCTTGGATTTAGCATTCCTAATTCACCTCTTATGTAATTAAATCTTCCTTCATTCAAAGATTTAGTGAATATATCTGCTACTTGGTGTTTCGTACTTATGAATTCTAACGAAACATCTTCTTTTTGTATGTGATCTCTTAGAAAGTGATGTCATATTTCTATGTGTTTGGTCCTAGAATGTTTAATGGGATAATAGCACTTGTATTGTCACATTTTATTAGATTCTTATGATATTTTAAATTAAAGTCTTACAATTGTTGTTTCGTAAAGTACTTGGGCTCAACAACTTCCTACGGCTATATATTTGGCTTCGGTGGTTGAGGTAGCTAATGAATTTTGTTTATTACACAACCAAAAAACTAGCAAATTATCTAGGAAGTGGCCTGATTTGCTAGTGTTTTTAAGGTCTAACTTACAACAGGCAAAGTCGGCATCTGAATAACTTAGCATTTCTAGGAATGTGTCCTTGGGATACTATAATCCTAAACTAATTGTTCATATAAGATATCTAAGGATTCTTTTTACAGCAATTAGGTGTGATTTTTTTGGATTAGATTGATATCTAGCACACATAAGCACACACTAAACATTATATCAGGACGACTAGCAGTTAAGTATAGAATGCTACCAATCATACCTCGATACTTTTTACTGTCGACTGATTTTCTTTTCTCATCTTTGTCAATCTTTGTTGATGTGCTCATAGGAGTTTTACATGGCCTTGCATCCTCTATTTCAAACCTTTTTAGTAACTTTTTTGAGTACTTGTCTTGATTAGTGAAGGTTTCATCCTTTGTTTGCTTGATTTGAAGTCCAAGGAAGAAGTTGAGCTCACCCATCATACTCATTTCAAATTCTTCCTGCATGGTCTTAGTAAACACTTTGCATAAGCTCTCATTAGTAGCTCCAAAAATAGTATCATCAACATAGATTTGTACTAGAAGCATGTCTTTCCTTTTTTGTATGATCAAAAGTGTGGAATCAAGTTTTCTTCTAGAAAACTCATTTTGTGTTAAGAATCTACTTAACCTTTCATACCATGCTCTAGGAGCTTGTTTCAAACCATATATAGCTTTTGTCTGGATATTTATGATTTTCAAAGTCAGGAGGTTGCTTTACATATACTTGCTCATTTATATAGCTATTTAAGAAAGCACTTTTAACATCCATTTAAAACAGTGTAAAGTTTCTTTGACATGCAAATGCTAATAACATGTGTATGGCTTCTAGTCTAGCAACAGGAGCATACATTTCTTCATAATCTATGCCCTCCTTTTGATTATAACCTTGGGCTACAAGTCTAACTTTGTTTCTAACTATGTTGCATGTTTCATACTTTTTATTTCTAAAAATCAACTTCGTTCCTATGATTGTATTATTTCTAGGTCTAGGAACTAAGGTCCATATTTTGTTTCTATCGAATTGATTTAGTTCTTCTTGCATGACATTTGTCACGCCCCAATTAGGGAACGGTGACCGGCCATGATTCATGGGCCTGTGGCCCAATAAAACTAAGAAAGCCTTAACCCGATAAAGCTAATAAATGCTAAAATAAATAAATTAACTTCCATGCAATGACTATGATAGATCATGCAATAATAATCTAGAACATCCTATTATTATCCAACTGGGTCAACAGCCCAATAAAACCAATAAAATAACCATCCAACCATGATGTCTAAAGTATCAATAATACTATCAATAAATATCCAGAGTAATGCGGAAGCAACATAATAAATGAAATGATATGCGATGAAAATGTCCTAGAGGTCAACAGCAGATCCCTCACAGCAGTCCATCACCTAAACATCACTGGCCACCTGAAAAATGATATGGGACAACGTCATTATAAACTAGTGCGAGATCCACGATAGTAATATAAAGTTCTAAAAATAGGGATAAAATAGAGTGCATACATAAATTAACATGGCATGGTACAGCAGTATATGAAATCACCAACAGTCCTTTCCTTTCTATTTATATTCCTTTTGAATGTATTTCTTTTCTTTTCTTTTCTTTTGCAAAAATTGGACATCACGAGTCCTCAGTACACATCCATAAATATCCAATAAATAACCAGTAAATATCCAATAAATATCCAATAACAGTATGATATAGCGACATGCTCATAAGAGTGGGAATAACCGTACGCAGATATGCTGGGTACATAAAAGTAATCATGCCAAAA